>WAAE01000640.1:37437-72966 GCA_013400495.1 Nicator chloris
CCTCCGCGCCGCAGCCTCTGCCCGCCGTCGCCCACCACGGCTGCCGGCCGCCCCTCGCCGCGCCGCCTGGTGAAGCCGCTCCTGTTCACCGTAGGGGTAAGTACCTCCTGCGGGCCGGGTGCTGTGCCCGGCTGCGGGGAGCGGGTTGGTAAGGAGCATATTCCATCTGTCTCTGGGGAATGCTTCCTTCTTGGGCTTTGCTTCTCAGTACCCCAAAGTCAACGCAAAGTTGTTGGCCAAATACTGTGGCGTTATACTGAGCTAACACAAAGTAACTTCAGCTAAATAATGGATATATTGTAAAAGTATCCCAGTTTCATTCCATTTCGGTGAACTTAGTAGTTTCATGGACCAGTTTCGTTTGTGAACGTTTTTGATAAAGCATCATCCCATGACATTGAACATTCATTAACCTGAGGAAATGGCCTCAAGATGCATAAGGAGAGATTTAGATTAGATGTTAGAAAAAAACCCAAACAAACAGAAGGGGTTACAAAACGTTGAAACAGGCTGTCCAGAGCAGTGGTGGAGTCCCCATACCAGAAAGTGTTCAAAATACACGTGGATGTGGCACTCGAGGCCATGGTGAACTCAGTGGTGGTGCTGGCTTGACATTTGGACCTAGGCTCTTAGAGGTGTTTTCCAGCCTTAAGGACTGTGTCATGGTGTGAGTCCCACTGGTCACGGTGCCACAGGTCCCGTTGCCGTGCTCGCACCGCTCGGGGTGTGGCATTAGCCCGGGATGTGCCCGGCTGCCTCGGCCAGGGCCTCGGGGTGGAGCAGTCACTGAGCTTATTTCACTATCACCCAGTTCACAGGCTCGGCCTTCGGCTCTGCCGCCATCTGGCAGTATGAGTCGCTCAAGTCGCGTGTCCAGACCTACTTTGAGGAAGCTCGAGCGGACTGGATGGATAAAATGCGGCCACAGAAGAGAGGCGACTTCAGAAAGCAGGTATGCAGAGCCCGGGCTGCTCACACGGGCGGATCCCTGCGGGACTGCGAGGCACAGCCGCATCTCTCCTCTGGTGTGAGCGTCGTTTGTACAAGAGATACTTGTCCTGATTTTTCTGATTTAGAACTTGGAGAAATTTTGGCCTCTCAAAAAATTACAGTAGATAAGTTGACTTGCAAGGAAAACTGATATAATTAGTTCTAGAAAACTGTAAGTGTCACTGTAAAAGTTACAGTGGAAAAATAGAGAAAAATAGCATCTTCACCCAGAACTGCAGGAAAGAGAGATCAGTAGTAGGAATGTGTTCATCTAAACTAGGTACTGTTTGCTTTTTCACCATGAAAAAAACCCCAACAAATGTTCTTGCCGTATCTGAAGTGCTCTCAAAAGTGAACATGAATTCCCAGAGGACAGAACTAGATTAAATTCTCAATCTTATGCTTAAGACTTTTCAGTGCTCTGACTTCTGAAATGCATTTGTATTTTCAGCCTCTAAACCCTTAAAAATACAAAGTTTTAGAGGACTTTTTTACTTTAAGAACTGACATTTCCACACAAGTACTTTTGCATTTGGGCAGCAAGAACAAAATAAGTGCTGCAAGATTTGTTATAAATTTAGCTGGCATCCCAAAAGTATCAGTCATTTAGTTTTTAATTACATATACTTAAAACTAACTTAAACATTCATATATGTTTGCATTTGTTTCAAGGTTACTACTGGCTTGTGATAGACCAGGCTTGATACTCTTTCAGGTCTGCTTGTCCAAGGGAAGTAGGGCTGAACGTGGAGCTGGAGAGGCTCAGGATCCTGGGTAGGACACATAGGACCTGTTTTTCTAATGTGTATGGGGCACACCAGCACTGCTGTAGAAATGGGCATGTGGGATAACCTTGCAGCAGAGCTCCATGTGGCTCCTCGCTCACAGCCCCTACAAACCCCCAGTGAGCTGGGGGAAGAAGAAAAGCAAGAAAACTTGGGAGGATAAAACAATCACCAAAAATTTGTTTAGTAAGTGTGGGAAGAGAGAAGAAAACAAATGATGCGTCAGCATTCACTAACAATCTCCTGCAGAAGGACCACAATTCACAGAATGTCTAGGTTGGAAGAGACCTTCAAGATTGAGTCCAACCCGTGCCCTAACACCTCAACTAGATCATGGCACCAAGTGCCATATCCAGTCTTTCTTTAAACCCAACCAGGGATGGTGACTCCACCACCTCCCCGGGCAGACCATTCCATCACCCTTTATCACCCTTTCGGAAAAAACTTTTTCCTAATATCCAACCTATATTTCCCTTGATGCATCTTGAGACTGTGTCCTCTTGTTCTGTCACTTGCTGCCTGGTGAAAGAGGTCCACCCTCACTTGACTACAGCCACCTTTCAGGAGGGTGTAGAGAGTGATAAGGTCACCTCTGAGTCTCCTTTTCTCCAGGCTAAACAACCCCAGCTCCCTCAGCCATTCCTCACAGGGTTTGTGTTCCCANATTAAGAGGCCTCTTATAATCAGTCACTCAAGCAACAAAGGAAGCTCTACCCCCTTCCTGCATGACTCACAAATGGAAGCCAGTGCCCAACCAGTTAATGAGAAAAATATGTTAAACCTCCTGAAATCCCCTCTTTTGGGGGGATGGCATTATTTGGTAAGGAATAGCTCTGGTTAGTTCAGGTCATTGTTTGGTTGTGTCCCCTTCCAGCCTGTTGCAACCTCCAGCGGCAGAGCGAGAAATGCAAAAGATCTTGATGTTGTACAAACAACATTCACCAAATGTAGAACATGAGTGTTATCAGTACTGTCTTGGTCAAAAATCTAAAACACAGAACCATGGATAAGCTGCTAGGAAGAAAATTACCTTTATGCCAGCATGCTTTCTTGCTTGGTGTATATGAACTGCAGGGGAGATTACAATCAGCACTTAATATTTTTAAATAATTATGCCTTTATAATTTTGTTTCCCTTCAAAACCTGAAGGGGAAGATCTGGTTATTAGCTATCCAAAAAAGAAAACTAAACTGCCCTGTTGTTAATAGGCTTAAACTCCCAATCCCCATCTTCAATGGGTAAATTCTATTTCTAAGAGTTCAGGATTCCCCCCGTTGATTCTGAGGGCATATAAACCTTGTATTTTAGAAAAATCATGTATGTTCAGAGTTCTTATACTGAAGAATATCCTCTGCCAGAGAATTAAACAAGAAATGCAATTAAGGTGTTACTTTGATATCAAATAGTGAATACTTTGTTTCATACAGCATTACATCTCCTGCCTCCAACCTGCAGATAATTTTTATGACATTGTCCCCATCAATATGGCTGGAAAGTCATTGAGGTAGCAACAAAATATATGTCCAAAATGATTACAAAAGCTGAGGAAGGGAAAGGGGGGTGCAATTTGTCTGTGGGCTGACTGCGCTCAAAATAAACTTTTTCAGGGGTTTTAAACTTGGAGGAGGGCTGGGTGAACTGGACGCAAGGGGGAATGGATTCCACATCTTGTGAGCCACCTCTGCAAAAGTGATCCTGGCACAAAAGTGGCATCACTCAAAGGTGGGTGGTGTGATGTTAGACAGCATTAGGGTGAGGCTTAGTTGAGGCAGGATTTATGCTAACTTTGGCTAATCTGCTAAAGTCAGCATTATGGGCTAGATCTGTGTTTAATGCAAGCAGGGTAAACCCATTGGAGTTGTGTAAAAGGATGTAACCCCATTCTTTTGAAGAAACTCTTCATCCATACTGGGTTATTTTATGAAAAGGAGGGTAGATAGCTGTTCTTCAGTAAGGAAATGTCAACTTGAAAAGCTAAAGCAATCAGAAGTAAAAAAAATTGAAACTGATTTACTTCACAGATTTCAAACAAACGCTTTCCATTCTTAAAAACGTACAAGCTTACATGGCTGTTTTTGAAATTGCAAGTGCTTCATGGTGGCATTGATGGCCAACAATTCTGTTTCAGGTTAACAGCTGGTGGAATAACCTGACTGAGGGTCAGCGGACTGTGACAGGTTTGTGTTAGCTTACAAGTATTAGACATTCACAGGAAGAGAAATATGGCAAACAGGTACAGTATATTAAAACAGATGGCTTTCATACCATGTTTAGGTTGTTGGGCACAAAGCATGTGTAAATTTACACCTGCACATACACTATTTCTGATACACTTCCTTCTCACAAACTATTTTTTGTATGCCTTAAAAAAGTTCCTGTACATCTGTGTGAGAGAGTGTGGAGGATTAAGTAGAATCCTGCCCCAGCAATATTTTTCTCATGAATTATGAAAAACGGCAAATGCTTTTAGAAGAAATAGGTGTATATAATCCACTGAAATGTGGGAATTAAATTCCTTAATCGTTACACGTTTGCAATATGACATATAAAAAAGGCAAAAAATTAGCCTTTGAGCTTGCCTTTGTGTATAATGTAGTTTTGATTGGTTAGCTTAATGCCAGCTTAAATCCCCAAGATAAATATAATGTGTGAAACAAAACTGATGAGGACTTGGTTCGAATCCAGTAGCTGAGCCCTATCTCCGGCTACATATTCTATGTTAAGTATCTACTGACTCTTTATTAGCAGGTTGTTAGTGTAAGGTTACTTAAATGCTATTTCTCTGCCTTTAACAGTTATTTTCACCTTTAATGTTTCCAGCTGTATAAAACATTTTAAATACCTAAATGCTTGGATAGAAATAGAGAATGTACTTCAAACAAGAAATAATACATTTTCATTATGTTTCCAATAATTTACACTCTTACTCCAAGTAAAGTAGGATTGCAATAACATCTGTGATGTAAAAGCTGTGTGTTTGCTGTCTCCCAAAGGTCACTATGCCCTAGCAATGCCAATTCAACTTTACAATTTCCTTAAAACCAAAGCTCACCCCCCAAAATGGACAGGATATGTACTGTGTATTTGTATGGTTCCCTCAGTCTTCTCCTCTTTTGCAGTTAAACCCAGCTGTGCAGTAGATTGGTGGCATTTGGAAGTAAACAGCAAGAGGGGCAGGAAATGTGACCTCTTAGCTGGCTCCTGTTTCACTGATTCTGCAATAGAATATAGCAGTTTGAAACCATAGCTTGATCCTTCTCAGCACAGATCTTTCTGGACTGTTGGATTCATTACACTGTGTGTTACAACAGTTGCAGTTAAATGTCGTATTTCTGAAAGACTTCCACTATATAAATGTAGCTTTCAGTATTTTTCATTGCTTTTTCTAAACTGTATACAAAGTAAGAAGTGGATATTGCTTTTAATGGAATTGTGAAGAAAAAGTACAATTCCACAAGCTGCCTTTTTTAATACTTGCTTTCAGTAAGTATTAAAAGTTCAGTATATGACATTTGTAATTTGCTTTTATACTTTCTTTTCCCCCCTTGATAGGTATTATAGCTGCAAATGTCTTTGTATTCTGTTTGTGGAGACTGCCTGGCATGCGACGGATTATGTTTACATATTTCACCTCAAATCCATCCTCCAGTAAGTGAACAATAATTTGGGTGACTTTCCTACACAGAGATGTAGTAGGACCTCTGATGATAGTGCAGAAGGCTCCCGTGGCGTGTGGCTTACTTAGAGCTCCATCACCCACAAGCAATCTCAGTCATGCCCAAACACATTATTCCATCTAGGCAGGAAATGGTTTGAGGGGAAGAATGTTAGGAGTAACAGATCTGATTTTTTAAAACAAACACAACCAGTGCTTTTCTAAATACTGTAACATCAAAACTGTTGCCTGCTATCTGGCCTTTTCCTGCATGCAGTGGGATGCAGCTCCTGCCTGAATAAAGGTGAGAGGTGCTCTTCCCAGTGACATCAGCCAAACTGCTTTCTTGGACAGAGTGTAAATCAAGCCACTCAGTGAAGGAGGAAAATAAACTGAAGTACATAATGCCATTCATAAACTGGACTCAAATGTGACTCTTTCCCCCCTTTAATGTTCTGTGGGATGCAGATAGAACCATTGTTAGTCACATGCATATGTGCTTTCATCAGTAGACAAGCATTAGTCTCTAGGTGGTGTACAGAGTCCTTGCCTCAAAGCTGTGCTTTGAGTCACATTAAGAAAACCCAAACAAACCCAAGCACCAACTAGGCTTTCACTGTGTGTGAAATGTGTTGAAGATACTAACCTAGGGAAAAATGTAGTGGTATTTAGCAGCAGAAAAGCGGGGTTTAATTTCTACAGCAGAGAAAAGAATTAAAAGGACAAGGAGACAAACATGTTCAGAAAGTACTTCCTGCTATCCTTTTAATTTCTGCTGAAAACATGGGAACTCAACCCGCTCCCCAGTGCACTCCAAAGCTAAAGATATCTGCTACCCAGACCTGAGCATGTCGCCCCAAACACTCCTATTTTAAATAATGTTGACCTGCAAACCTGCCAATTGGCTTGTTTGCATTTTCAAGGCTGCCATTTCAGTCAGGACAGCTAGTAGCTTTTTCAAAAAGGAAAACTATTTTTTACTGGAGTTCATCTTTGTTGCAAATCAGTTTTATATGACTGCTCATGTATTAAAAATCCTTCACCATATACATATATAAATAAAATACCTTTTTCGTTTTCAAAGTATAGGACACATGTCATAAGATAGTGTTTTCTATGAAACAATCCCCAGTACGTAACTGTTATTACAGCTTGCATGTCTTTGGGGTGTATGTTCTGCCTTTCCAAAAGGCATTGCTTGGAATTTGTAATTTGTTCCATTGCTGGGTTTATTACATAGCTTGTATTTGAGAATCTAGGCATAATTAGCCTGAAGTGTCTCTTGATGAATTTCTAGTCTACATGATGTGTAAGTTGAAGCAAATTAAAATACTGACTTCTTCATGTGCATTGCTTTTCTCTTTTGTAGGAGCCCTGTGTTCTCCCATGCTGCTCTCTACGTTTAGTCACTTTTCTCTCTTCCACATGGCAGCAAATATGTATGTTCTATGGAGCTTTTCCAGCAGCATTGTCTCTCTTCTGGGCTGTGAGCAGTTCATTGCAGTATATCTTTCTGCTGGTAATGTTAAATATGTATATTTACAACACTTAATATAAACATGTGTTCATACAAGTAAACTGTGTGCTTGGTTAGTAGATGTATGATGACAGATGGCCATTGTTCAGTCCCACACGTTGCTTTATACTAAAGGCAGTACTACTTTGCTGTCATACAGATTTTTGGTGGGCTTAAGATACTGGGCTTTGAAATATGATAAGACCATATCTGGTTTTAATTCCTGCTTTACTACCAAAATAAAATAGCTCTTAATACAGTCTCTTGGAATTTTTGTGACAAAAAATGACAGTTAGTGTGTACTTGCTGATGCTGGTCTGCATTGATGCCATCATTTCCAGTAGTAATTTCTCTTTTTCAGGCGTTATCTCCACTTTTGTCAGTTACGTTGCTAAAATGGCCATGGGAAGGTTTGAACCATCCCTTGGAGCTGTAAGTATCTTGGAATATGTGAGACTGATAATGATCTTTGAAGCCAATTTGAAAGCCTGTTGTATTCTTTAACCTCTTTAAAAGCCAAGAGTATATCTGGGGTAATGGAAACTAGAAAGCTTTACCAAAATCAAGTAACCAGGTACAAACTGGTTCTTTGGTGCAACAGCTTGCCTGTTCTTCTGATATGTTACCTCTGCTGCAGCAGCTGCCCAGAACTACCACCACTTAATGCTGAGGGTTGTAAATAAGTCCAGAACAGCAGGAGCTCTTGTCCCTGAGCAGATCAGTTATGTAACTCTTTTTCAGAAATGGTATTTCATAATTGTGTAGCAGTCTTCTCTAATTAAAAATAGAATACTTTGGAAAGAGATAATGTAATCAGACAATCAAACTCAGCATGTGATCCCAGTGGAAGTTGCAGGGCATGCTGTGCAGGAAGGGCAGCACTCCTGCCAGAAGTCTCACCCAATGAACAATATGAGACAGGCTGAGGAGCTTCTGTAGCTGCCAGTTCTTCCCAAGTGTTTTTAGTAGTAGAACATTTTTAAACACTTAGCTTGCGTTAAATTTGAGGTTAACCTAGACATTTGCCAAGTTTTAAAGGCTTAATTTACTAAATAATTTTGATAAAAGCCAAAAGTCAGATTCTCATTATTCTGTTAAAATGAAGAAAACTGTTTAGCTGTGCTGAAGTTAGAATATTTGGAAATGCTGTGTATTATCCCTTTGCCTTATGAATGGACTATATCTGGAGCAAGTTACTTTCCCCTAGCCTTACTGATCTGAACTTACTGCAATTACCACACATTGCATTAGTTCACTGCATTCAGAGCCTTTCTGTTGAGATTATTTCAGGGATACAAAAGCCCGTGGTCAATTTACTACAGTCCAGGGAATTACTTGTGTCATTGACAAAAGATTTTTGTGCCTGTCCATGTGTCATTTTCCTTGATTTTTTACAAGCTTCAGAATGATTCCTTTCATTAGATGTGTTTGTGCTTGATTAATACATGTTAGATTTCTAGGGTTTACTTGGGGAAAAGCACATTTACAGAAATCCTTATCTTGAATTTCGGAGTGGGTATTTCTTAATTACTTAACAGGATTTGAAGGATGTTTTTCCCCAGTATTTATAATTACAAATATTGAAATTAAATAGTGGTGTCTTGTTTTATTTTTATTCTGACCTTTTCTGTGGTGCTTTGTACTTTGAGGTTTACCACAGGGCTGCATTTGAAAATAAAAGCCAAAAGGAAAACAGGTTCAGATGCAGAAAAATATCCCTTATGTAACATCTTCGCTTGCTTTGATGTATTTTCCTGTATTTCCAGTCAGGAGCTATAATGACTGTCCTTGCAGCCGTGTGTACGAAGGTGCCAGAAGCAAAACTGGCCATCATACTTCTTCCCATGTTCACATTTACAGCAGGAAGTGTAAGTGCCTTTGAACTTCAAAGAAATGCTACTCTCAAAACATTTTCCCCCTACCTCTTCAGTATCTGAGCATGTGTCCTCTTCGTCTGTGTTCCTAAGCTGTTAAATTTATTTTGAAAGAGAAGAGAGGACATGGAAGTCCCAGGGATTGATTCTGAATTGTTGCAGCCTAGCACAGTCATTACAGCAGTGTGGTGAATTCAGAATTATCCTAAATTCTATCCTCCATGGGTCTGTTTCAGATCTAATCCCAAGAGGTGAAAGAAGTTGGGAGGGAGTCAGGTTCACCTGTCTGAGGAAACCTACATACCCATCCTCTTCTTTCTGATGGGTGATATTTTTTATAGCAGCATTTGAAACAGGCTGATGTAAAACTGGTATGTGATCTTTAAAGAAAAAATTATCAAGATGAGAAACACAGAATTTCACTTCTCGGGGTTATATTCCAGCCCTGGAGGAATATTTGCCTCCTCTTGTGCATATCATCTTCTGATACTTTCAGGAACACTGTTGGAATTAGAAGTAGGCTACTGAGGCTTGTCTTTGTGTGCAGTGCTAGGACTCCATTAAGTTCTTTTATGCATATCCACTGCCACATTTAAGAAAAGCTTCTCATGTATATCTTAACTTGCTTTACTAAGTTAATCATCTTTGGTCCACTACTTAAAGGTGTTTTACTTCTTAAAGCAGTTAAGCCAGGTCATTCCAAGATCATGAGATTTAATACTTTTTGTAAGTGAAGCTTATAGATTTGAACAAACATTCTTAGCTGTAGCCTTCATGATTTTCTTGCACTTCTGCTTGAGTTGACCTGGGGTTTTGGGGTGGGTTTTTTTTTGGTTTTTTTTTGCATGCTACCCTTTAACTGCATCTTTCTTAAAAAAGGTGGTCAGGGTGGAAATATAGGCAGAGCCACAGAGGGCATTGCCATGAACAAGTGCTCACTGCAACAAGAAAACAAGAGCAGTATCAGCTATTGCAGTAGAAACATTGGAATTATTTTAGCCCATATATATATATACACAATATATAATTGTATATCTAAACTTTACAGACTCCTTTAATCTACATTACCTGTGCTTAAGGAAAGAAATCCTGCCTGAAGTACCATTTCATCCAAGCATTAAATCTGTCAGTCTTTATGAAATGAGGCATTTAGTAAAACCTTATGTATTGACAGTTACGGTGCCTTATGTCTCCTGTAGATGGTACAGCAGCAGCTCATGCTGCTCTGCCTGTGGAGTTGTTCACTGTCATCCTGATTTTCTGCCTTCCAACAAATGTTTATATCAGATAAGATGACAGGGATGCTGCCCCACATGTTCCATCCACTAGGGGGTTGTGTTCAGGAGCACAAATGCACATAAATCTAAGCTACATCAGAATCAGAGAATGAGAATGTTCGGTTATGTATTTTGTGGTGTCTTTTATAGCACATACTCTTTCAAGTAATTTCTGTTTCCTCCTGACCCAAGTTTGGAAGGTATTTGTAGCTTTATAAATGAGGATTGGAAGAGACTGAGTGTTTGAAAAGGACACATTCCCACCCTGCACTATTCTGCTCACATCTGTATTTTGATAGCACAATACAGCTGGAGACTGAATCTCTTGTTTTCAAACAAAATTTTTACAGTAGTTTCTTTGATATAAAATGTATAGGATGTTTTTGATTCCAAATTTTTGCTCTGTGCTAGAATAGAAAGTTGTTATCATTGGCCGTTTTATGCTGTGACCGATCCTTTCCATTCCATGTTCTCTCCTTTCTAGGCTTTAAAAGCCATAATTGCATTTGACACTGCAGGGCTTGTTTTAGGCTGGAGACTTTTTGACCATGCTGCACATCTTGGGGGAGCTCTCTTTGGAATGTAAGTTTGTATTTACTAATTCTGTTTTGTATTTAAATTAATCCTGCATTTTTCTCTCTTTCTATATTGCTGAAGTGGGGGGGGGGGGGGTTTGTAAAGTTGTCCTAACTTGCAATGAATACAACTCACTGTTACCCTTTTAGTGCTGTAAAATTTTATGGAAAACACTGTTAACAGATGCTTAGAACTGAAAGAATTAAGCTGAACTGCCTTAGAATCATGGATTAGAAGTCAGGTGGTCCTGTAACCATAACCTGGGCTAGCTGTCTCTGGCCTGCCCTTGCCAGCACAGTGAAGAGAGTCACAGGGCAGAAAAGATTCTCACAAAACACAGAATGGACAAATTAAAATAACTTTAAAGAGCTAAAATAATGTCTTTGTGTCAATGTTTTTCCTCTAATTGCCAATTTACAGAGAGCTACAGATAAAAGCTCAGGCCAAATTCCTTTGAGCAGCCTCTAGTGCAGTTTTCTCAGTGTTGCTCTATTGCCTTTGTGGGGAGCCTTCCTAATTAGTAAGAACTACTAGAAACAAGTTTGTAGGAAACAGTTCTGTATTGTTCCATGTTTGAACTACATTAAATTTTTCCCCTTCTACCCAATTGCACACCTATTGCTAAGTGCATTTTTTTATATTTTGTGTAGGCATTTGAAAAGCGTACGTGAGATTTCACTAGGCCAGACTTAAAGGCAAACCAGCTTGTAGACCAAATAGTTTCCTATTTCCTGGCTTTGGTGTCAGTAAGCTCTGTGCTGTACAGTCTCCCTTTCTCCCCTTCTCTGGTATCACAGATGCATCTGATGTAGTCTTGCTGATTCATAACTGCTTTCTGTCCTGATGGATCTGTATCAGCTTGTTCATTGTAATGAAGGAACAATCCGCATTGGTAATGCAGATTCACATATTAAAAGATAACAGTTGCAGTAAAAATGGTCTGGAGTTGGCAAGTTTCTTGCTTTCCTCACCTTCGTATATTTTACCCGTTTGTTCTACTCAGTGATGATTTTGGTCACTTCATCCTGAAAGAGGGCCTTATTTAGGACCTATGTTGATTGGCCAAAGTGTTTTCTATACATTACCTCCCACTTTAGAAAGCAGCTGTATGATTTAAAGGAATGGCCAGTTCACTGGCTGCTGGCTCACAGAAAAGTGCTTTTGTTCCTCAGGACTCAGGTGTGGAGTTGGGCTTGGGAGAGAACCTTCAGCCTATTTCCATGTGATTGTTTCCCCTCTGGCCTCTCCACCTCTCCTCCATTGCTTAATCACTTATGTTGATATTCATGTATTAGCATATGTAATTGTCTGTGACTATAAACAAAGTTAGAACACTTTGATAGATTAATGTTTAGGTGCATATAGAAGAAAATCCATTTTGAAGGGAACATGGTTTTCTTTATGGAGCAGTTGTATTTATGTAGGAGAAGAAAGAACACTTTTCCTTGGCGTTGTCAGTAGGGATCAGCACAAGCAATAGAACTGTTTTAAGTCTTTTAAATGGAGATAATTTTTTATGCCTTTCTAAGTAGAAATCACAACAGCTTGAAATTAAAGGCATGAAAACTGTTCATTCTCAGGACTGAGACAAACAAGAACAACAAAGTTAACTGTTTGTAGTCAAGAGAATGAGTGGCTTACCTGCCGTTTTCCAAGCATGTTGTTCTTTGTGCCTTAGTTTACCTTGTCTCTTATACTGGGTATTTACTTGGTTTCAGTGCTCAGCCTGTTTGCCCTCAGATGCAGAGAGAAGTCGCAGTTAACTTTAACTTTGACATTCTTTCCCAGGTGGTACGTGACTTATGGCCATGAGCTCATATGGAAGAACAGAGAACCACTGGTGAAAGCCTGGCACGAAATGAGGACAAAAAACACAGGAAAGGGAGGAGGTGGAAGATCTAACTGATTCTAATTCTAGAGATTCCTTGTGCCCAAGTGGTATCTTACTTGAAGACATGGGATTGAATTGATTTTGAAGGTTTTTTTGCTACTCCACATTAAGCCTCCAAGGAGCTGAAGTTTCTAATGTAACAAAACTATGTTACCAAAATGCATATCCATAGAAAATGAACTCTGACAAAGGTGGAACAATAAAGGTTTTTATCCTATTGCTTTCTGAGGTAACAGTTTGCATTACCTTTTTAAAGGTGGAATAAAACATGTGTTTCAGTTAAGTGACCTAAATCTCAGTCCAAAAAAAACCACCAAAAAACCAGCATAAAATGGGGTACTACTGGTTAATACTTAGGAAGATAAACATTATCAGAACTGAGGACTTTAATGGATCACACACACCCGTAATGTCTGCCAGACAATACAAGGTGCTTTCCTAGAAGGGAAAGCAGGACTCAAGTAAGGCTAATACGGTGAAGTTCAGCGGTTTTTCTTGTTGAAAAGACTGGATGAAGTAAGGCAATGATCTTGTTTGATTTGAAACTTGAAATACGTGAAGCAATACTGGATTGTTTGCCAAGGCTTATGTACTGGTTTAATGGTCCAGCTTTGTCACCTGTGGCTTATTCAACTTGTGTTTTTCATTTCTGTTGAGTTCCAACAAGCTTTCAGATCTTGTTAGATTCTACTACAATGATATATCCTTTTCATAATTACGTGCAGGGGAAGAATGACATACTGTGGTTTTTGATATTCTACTATGAGTTACAGTGCTTTCTGTATTCTTTCACTGCATTGCTTTGGGGGTGGAGTGGAGGGGTATTCTTTAAGCTGTGCTGTATTGTTTGAGGTTTTTCTAAGAATTTTAAACATGTAACATCTGGTTCAGAATCTGCCAGCTTCAGAAAATAAGCAGCTTCAGCAAAAATAGATGAGGTGCCTGAGATCAGCAACACTGTAACCAGAAGTAACTACTAAAGTAAACCTGAGGATAGTGCCGTGACCAATATTCCTGTTTTACAAGTAAAAACTGGATTTGGGCTGTGCTGCTACTCCGTGCCTGTCCTGCAAGGATGATACTGAATCCGTTGCAAAAGGCTGAGGAATCTGCCCAAGACACAAGCTGGGTTCAAGCCCTTAACTATTTCCTGTCAGCTGAGTTCCTTACACATGGACTGACCTGCTAAAGAATGTTGCATTTTTAAGAAGCAACTTGTGGGTGCTTTTACTTCACAGCAGTGCCTCACATAAAATAAATTTTCTATGGGGAAAAGGAATACATAATGCTAAGTGGCACCAGTTTTAATAAATGACGGAGCACAAAATTGGTGCAAACTCCCTGTCCCAGGCCAGTGCTTAATTTTTTTCTTCATTAGAAAAATGAAGCACTTGGGGATTTGTAACTTCACATGCCTGTCAATGTAAACATGTAAAAATTAAGGAGCTGGAGTACCTAATATTCCTTTGCTCCTGAAGTTTTCTGGCTTTCAGTTTCCAGTCTATCACTTACTCTCCTTTCCTGCTCTGTGCTCTGGTATTCTGGCCAAGCATGCCAGTTCTCAGAGCTTCAGGCACAGTGCAGCCCTGCCTGCAGCAGAGAGAGGGCAGCCGAACACACAGCAAGAGCACAGCACAGCCAGGGAGAAGGCAGCAGCAGCAGCAGATGATGGCCACTGAACAGGCTTGTCCTAAGGGAGCATTTCATGCCAGAGAAGCTCAAAAGCCATACCTCAGACTATTTCACATGCTGGGTTTGCATCTATTGTGTTTGTCCACTCCTTTTTTCTCCCCATTTCTCTTCCTTGTGTTACCTCTTGTCTGCTCAAAAACTTACCTAAGTCTCTTCAAGAATTAGGTATTTGCTGAGAGTTTTTCAGAGATCCTGGCTGAAAGCAGCAGGGAGTAATGCTGCAGGAAATGCAGTGCATAAACCTGAAGAACACATTTTACAGGTCTAGTAGGATAAGCCAAAGTTGCAGTTGGGTTCTTCAACATAGCAGCCAGCACCTCCTGCCCCTGTATCATTTGCAGAGAGTGAAGGCCCAGTTGTGCAATGTTAGACCTCCCTGCAGCATGTTGCTGCACCCTTCCAGCTTGCAGGAAGGGACTCAAAGCACCTGAAAAAAAACCATCCTGGAACTGTTTGGAAGTCACCAGCTTTTCAGCCAGTGCTTGTGGTTTGAGGGGCTCATGCCTAGGCTTCACCTTAACTTTAGGCATAAGAGCATTTACCCTTTTACAGGCTGTTCCGTGTCTCAGTTTTCCTCATTTATAGAGGTGTGTACTATATGTAAGGTTGTACAGAAATCTTCACGTGGCCAAGCAGTGGATTTCATGTCATTTTGCACCTGAGCCTTTCTGCAGCATTGTGTGAGAGAGACAAACTATCTTTTCTGTCCAAAATTACTTTAAAACTGCAATAGGAAAGTCAATTCTCAAGTCACTCAGACAAGCAAAGCCGTGAAGTTACAACAGCTCACTAGAATACATAAGATACCTTTCTGGCAAGCAAATACCCTTCTTGCAAAATGTGGCATCAACACATGTCAGTATCTCCACATTTAGACATCTTTGACTGACAAATTAGAAGAATGACAAAAAAATCCAGCCAAAATCCAACCCTAGAAAAAAACAACAAAAAGAACCAATCACCTAAAACAAAACCAACCACATGGGAAGACTTTCCCCTCCCTTTTCAAAGAGATTATTGTGAATAAAAATACAATGTGGTTATTATGTAGACACTTGGCAGAGACAACAGCTAGTGTTTGTGTAGGAAAATAGCAGTAAGTATAAAGTCATGGTTAATCATGTAGAGACACAATTCTTCATCGTTTTTCAGTGGCTTTAAAGTCTGCTTTGGCCTTGCCATGTTTAAGGAGTAATTTGTTTCAGTGATCTGCTCTATTGGAATTTCATTTTAGTGTTAAAACTCTTTGAGCTTTCAGCCCCCATTCCTGGCAGCAAGCGCTGTTTTGCTTTCTGATTTGATGGCTCTTGTCTTAGTGTTGCAGTATTCCACCCCTCCTCTCAAGCTTTTAATCATGACAAATTTTCTAAATGCAGACAACTTTTTAATCTCATCCAGCATCTTCTGGTTTTCCTGTCTGAGTTAGCCTTTGTGCCAATTTCATCCTACAAGCTGTGATGAGCAGCTGCTCAAAGCACTGATGCTGTAGGTGGGCTCTGAGACATGCAGTGCCAGAGCTGAACTCAGTACTAGGAAGCGTCAGGCACAGAATGAGCAGAGACATCCGATTTATTCACCAATGTATTTTGCAAAGTCAGGCCTAGGAACAAGGATCAGAGTGTCATTTGTACTGTGCCAGTGATAACATGAAAAAACAGATGTTCTGTTTTCTCCCATGGCTGTAAAGTCTGTTTCTGTTTACCAGATATAATTTATTTTTAAAAATTACAAAGAATAGAGCAGTTCCAGAAAACCAAGAGCAGCAGAAAATTAATAAATGTCTCCCTGCATATTCCTGAAAGTAGAATTACATTAGTGGGGTTTTCAGACAACAATTGAAATACAGCATCCAATAGCCTATACAGTATTGTGACAAGAGTTCTGTGTTGGGATCAAAATGTTTTTATCTGACATTTCTGAGTCTCCTTGCCCCAACTGACATGTGAGATGGGGGGATGGTGAAATCAAAACTGTCAGCAGCAGGGGCAAGTGCTAAATCATATATTTAGGACAACAGGATCACCTGCAAAGGAATTTCTTTTTATCCCATGGTTGTGTTCCAGAGAGAGGCCAAACGCTCAAGGAGAGGTTCTGCCCCAGTCCATATGCACATTTCTAGTCTTCCTTCACCCCAGGAGCAGGTGCAAATCTGGACTGAATTGAGGTGCTAATATACTAGGAGAGAAACTGCTTAGCTGAAACAAAGCAATAAATCTTACCTTCTCAAGTTCCATTGCATAATTAATTCCTTAATAAAGCTTCACAGAATGGTGTGGGTTGGATTGGAAGGGACCTTAAAGATCATCTTGTTCTATTCTACTGCCATGGGCAGGGACACCTTCCACTATCCCAGGCTGTTCCAAGCCCATCCAGCCTGGCCTTGGACACTTCGAGGGATGGGGCAGCCACAGCTTTTCTGGGCAACCTGTGCCAGGGCCTCACCACCTTCATTAGGAAGAATTTATTCCTACTATTTAATCTAAGCCTGCCCTCTTTCAATGTAAAGCCATTAACCCTCGCTTATCAGATAACCACCTGTAATTGGATTATTGCATTCTGAAATGAAATTCCTGTCCTGTTAGCCTTTCAGTAGATTTTCCAATAGGTGGCATTTCAGTTTATCTGCATTCTTCACTTTTACAGCCTTGCATTTCACAGTTTGGTGACCCTTTGGGAGATTCAGCTTTGGTAATAACCCACTGAATGGGGAATTGTGGAGGAGCATTATGTAATAAATGGCTACAGGCCATAAAATGTCAAATTCCAAAAGCCTCACTTTATTCCCGATGTAATTCTGTCAGTTTCAGTGGTTTGTGCCAGGGCCGTTTCGTTTTGAACCTGAACCTGGCTGTTTGGTTTTGAGCCTACAAAAGGAAAACTGTAATTTGCAGTCTCCAGCAAACAGTAAAGGATGTAGGTCCTATATTAAGATTTATAAATAGATGCTTGCATTTTGGTCAATAGGTAGTATTTAAAAAATGAATTGGTTAAACTGTTAATGTAAAATAGAGGGGGATTATGAGAGGTGGGGATTTGTATGCAGCTCTTGGAAACCAACATCTCAAGGCTGCTGTTTCTCACCCAGATCAGTTATTTTCTAAGCGCCAGATTTCGCATAGAAACGCTTTCTCTAATCAGAAGCGTTTACGGCTGCCTCGAAGGTACAACTGAGCAATACCACCCAGCTAGTGCGGAGCAGCGTTCCTCGCTTGGCCGGTGCCCGTCACTGGGCGCGCTACGGCGCTCCCGAGCACAGAGCGGTTCCTCAACTACCGACAGACGCCGAGACACGAAGAAGCACGAGCAGAGCCGGTCCCCCCGGGAGGCAGACGGGGGGCGCAGCCCGGCGGGGTCCGGTCCCGGCCGCGCTCCCCACGCCCTGCACCACCGCCAGCCCCCGCAGCTGCACGGGGCTCCCGCCGGCAGCCGGGTCACGTGTGCGGGCCGTAATCCCGGCGAGGGGGTGTCGTTACCGGGGAAGGGGGCGGCGGGAGGAGGGGCTGCCGCCGATGAGGGCTGAAGCCGGGAGCGCGGCCGGCTGCGGGCGCCGGAGCCGCGGGCGCCGCTGCGGGCGAGGCGGGGGCTGCGTCCGCGGCCATGGCCTGGCCCTGCATCAGCCGGGTGTGCTGCTTGGCCCGCTTCTGGAGCCAGCTGGACAAGTCGGACCTCTCCGTGCCGCTCACCATCCACAACTACTCGGACATCGAGGAGCAGGAGGACGGGCCGCCCCAGCGCGGCGGGCCCCCTCCGCGGAGCAGCGCTCGCCCGCCCGCCCCGGCGCGCCGCCCGCGGGACCCCGCCGCCGGGAAGCCGAGCGGCCGCAGGAAGAGCCGGGCGGCCGCCGCTGAAGAGCCCTTCGCGGCGGAGACCCAGTACCGGCGGGACTTCAGAGCGTGGCCCCTCCCGAGGAGGGACGACTTCCCCTGGGTCAGCGCCAGTAGCGGCGGCAGCGGCGGGAGGGACGGGGCCGCCCCCCAGCCCGCCCCGGGACGCGCCGCCTGCGCTCTGCCCGGCGGCGGCGGGAGACCGGCGGTCGACGGCCCCGAGCAGCTCCGGCCCCGCTCGCAGGCGGACGGCGGCCACACCACTTCCTACAGGTAACCGGGCCCGATGATCCCCCGCGCTCCGCCCCGAGCCGGGGTTGCTCCTGCCGCGGGCGGGGGACGCTCCTCCGCAGCGCGGGGCGGGGATGCCGGCGGGCGGCCGCGGCGCGGGGGAGCTGCCACCGAGGGGAGGGGTACGGGGGCTGCCGGCTCGCCGGCGGGCTCAGCCTCTCGCCGAAGCCGCCTTTGCTTTTGGAAGTGCGGTCCTTAAAAGAGTCTCTCATGCCCCGGCCGGATGCCTGGCCTCGGCGGCCCCACAGCGTGCCGGAGCAGCGGAGCCGGCCTCAGTGCGTGCCGCTGCCCGCCCCGCGCTCAGGGAGAGGAGGGAGCACGCCGGGGTGGGATCCATGATGCCATCCCTGTCGCAGCAGCGCTTTACCCACCCGCTGCCGGGAAACACGGCACCTCCGACAGCCGGAGCTACCCGCGTCCCGTCTGTGCCCAACAGCCGCATCCCCTAGTGCCATCATCGTTTTCCCTTTAAAACTCCTGGAATGCGACATTCAAGGCGAGCCAAATTACAGCCTTAAAAGATTAGTCAGACAAGAAGACATTTACAGGATATATCCCCTATGTCATCTAATGGGCATTGGAAAAAATTGTCACGAATCACTTGTCTCAGAGCCTTTAAAAATTAAAGTGACTTATCTTATTGATGTCTTCTTTTCACTCTAAACAGTATGACCGATTACAGATGCTTATTTTCTGGAACAAGCAGTCAGGTGGGATGCACCGAAATCCAACTTTTGTTCTTATTGACATCCTCCATGAGAGGAGAGGGATTTCAGCTCCTACAATGCTGCTGTTGAATATTGTATCAGTTTCATGTTGTTACCACATGCTCTGTTATAATGATGTGTGGCAGGTTTTAATATACCTATGAGGTATTCTAATAGAGTAATCATTTTTATTCTAACTGATTCACAAGTATTTAGGCACTTATTATCTATTATTATCTACCTAGGAGACATTTCTCTTCATCACTGCAATTCATTAGATTATTTATCACAGTGCTTTTAAAACAGACTGGGGGCCCTGGTGAGGATTACCAGCCTGCACAGCAGTATTGCTTATCCCACTCCTCCTGCACAGGCAGCTGCCCTGCTCTATGTGCAGTTAACATGCAGACTCTGAAAGGATAACTGCAGTGCTTGATTTTATGTGCTATTTTCTCCTTTGCCATATCTCACAGGACAATCACTGAGTAATTATTGCTTTTGAGGCAAAGCACTTTTCAATTTCAAAGCAGCAAGGAATTACTTCAGAAAAACCTGCATAGAACAAGACTAGCAAGATTCATCTTTCAGCACTACATCCATCTCCACCTTGTTGAAGCCTCCCCTGCTTTTCAGCCTGACTCGAGAGGAAGGCTGCATCAGCCTGCATTAGAGCCACAGCTTTCCTATAGCTGTTCAAGTCCTCAGAGTCACTTCTCTCACCTCCGTTCCCTCTGAGAAGAACAAGAAGTTTACAGATCACAGGACAAAGTACTGACTGGGGCAACATACCAACATGCAAACCAAAACAAATTTTACAAGAAGTAAGACTTCAAGGTAGTTGAGGAACTACTCACAGCTGAAAGAAGGAGCAGTGCATGACAAGGATGGAGGCCAAAGGCAGGGCAGCCACAGCAGATAAAACTTCTCATATAAAACCTTTAAGCAGTTTGAAGGCACAGTAAACAACTGATGCAGACAGAACTATATAAGTCAACCCACTTTTGCCTTATTCCATAATTCCCATGGTTTCTTTAGATTATCACCTGGTACAACATCTCATTTACGCTGCCGTGCCATGGAGCACACAGGAGTCACAATAAGTAGCAGGAGAAAAATTCACAAGAGCTTCACAGGCTCCAAGACTATATTTTCATTTAGATTTTTTTTTTAAAGACTAAACATGTACTTGGCAGTTACATTCATTATTAGTTACACTTGGGATACTGAGTTTGTATTTGGTAGCTTCAGTAATGGCACTCCTGCAGTCTGAAGCAGGGAAGGAGTGATGACAGCACACTCACCTTTGGTATGCTGAGCACTCACAACCCACAAGGACATTTCTATGAAAACCACTACAGTTCTCTCCTCTCCCCTTACCTTATTTTCCAAAGGCAGCACTGCAGTCTGCAAACATTTGTCCAATATTCAGGCAGTAGCTGAACAGCACCATTAAGGAATGATATTCTTAATCTTCCTCTGTATCAAACACCATAAACACCCTCCTTGTTTATTAAACTGTCCCTTGGTGGCCATACACAGCCCCACTCTGCTCTGGCAACAGGGATCTCCCCCACTTCTTGTAGACTGTACTTCCCCAGAAGTGAGAGGGCACCCGGAAGTCAGATCACCTGTGGTAGAGGCAGAGCAAGGGGGTTTCTCTAAGGCCCATTGTGTCCTGAGGAGGAGGTTGGTGAACCCCATGATGTCTTTGGGGGTGTTGGAAAAAGGGAGAGTGTCCTCCAGAGACATGCAGGCAGGGACCACTGCAGCAGATGGCAGAGAGGAGCAAAGGTATGATAACACATGTTTTTTGTTAGACAGTATTACTGTCTTGCTAGGGAGAACATGAGGGCGATTCCCTCTTTTCTGCTTGCAGGAGTATCAGCCCTCCCTGTGGGACAGCCCAGTGAGGAGGTGGGGCAGCCCTGAGGACTGGGTTCTCTGCATGGGGAGCTGTGTCCACTTTCCCAAGAAATGGGTCATTTGAGTCCTTTGTGCTCCAGGTGCTTCAGCAGGTTCTGTGCACAGCTGGGTCAGGCACACACCATGAGGCTTTTCCTGGAGTGTGGGCACTGCTGAACAGTAGCCTCCACCTGGACACTGTGACTGTGTCAGGTCTCAGCAGCTGCCTGGGCTTGCTTAGTGGGAAAGAGAAATCCAGACTGTCTTGAACAAGACAATGCAGAAGAGCTGGCACGGATACATGGTCCACTCCAAGTTTTAATGGCAGTAGTGGTTTTCTTGCTTCACTCTGTAAGATCTTGGGATTTCTTTAGGTTTTGTAGTTTGGGTTTTTTTAATTCAGGAATTTTGACTCTGACAGCCTGTTGTGTTTGTCTCTGTGAAGCACCCAGTGTAGTGTTGAGTCCCCAGTAACATTCAGCACCATTTGATGTGCTTTTGTGTATCAGTGCAGTGATATCCTGTGAGACTTCATTTTGCACTCTGCTTTAAGCTCAGAAGGAAACACAGCTGCACACAAAACTGTCTGTACACAGTGAAGCTGGTCAGCATGACCTGGCATTTCCCAGGACAAAATAAACCTCTGGGATCAGTGACTGAGACTGGTGGAATCTGTCTATGGCCAGAATAAAGATGCAGGTGGAGAGGGTGTTGGAAGAATGCCTGTACTCCCGAGGAAGCAAAGATTTTTGGTAGTTTGAAGTAACAACTGAATAAAAGGTGGAAGTATAGCACAACTACTTGCACTACAAACAACTGCACTGTGTCCCCAGATCTTTGGGCAGCTTCTGTCTCCCTCCAGTCCCCCAGTTTTGGCTGGAGTTCTGCAGGGTCTGAATGAAGTCAAACCCAATGGGGCTGCATCGTGGGAGCTCAGGGACACAAGGCCAAGGCAAATCAATACAAACTGCACTTGAAAGGCTAAAATGGGATGTGCTCCAACTGTGAAAAGATCCTGGGGACTGCTGCAGAGGGTTGCAGTACATTATACCTTACTGATGCTGGAGGAAGCAGAAGAAAGTGCTGAGTGGCCTCTCTGTACCTTCCCGAGGGTTTGTCCTTTGGTGCCACGGAACTGACTTCCCCCTTCAGCAGTAAGCTGCAGGTGCTGTGTACTTTTGGCTTTGCACACAACTGATTGTAGTACTAGGTCTTGATTGCATTTAGCAGACATTCTAGAAATAGAGAAGTGCTTTACTTAGCTCCCTTAACAGAGGATAAGAGAAGCTGTTGCTGTCAGCAGGTATCCCCAGCTGGCTCTGTTCTCTGGATGTCATCTTCTTACCTTGTTAGAAGGCAACAGGGATGAAGGCACAGCCTCTCTGCCAGGGCCAGTATTGCTGGGAGGACAACCCTGTTCAAGGCTCAGCTAGACTATAAATCACTACAGACACCAGTTTTCCCTTCAGTAACCTGCCAGCTTTTGGAAGACACTTCAGATGTGTAAGCGAGAGCATTGTACCAGAGCTGTGAGCAGTTGTTCTGCCTCTTTTCACCCCACCCATCGGCTTTACTTGTGTTGGCACTTGGGGAACTGGGAGATGACTGCAAATTTCTGTGCACAGACACAACACAGGCCCTGAGCAGAGCCCAGTCTCTGCAGTTGGGGTTTCCATTACAGGTATTTTGAGCAGGTGTGAGAGCCAAGAGCATCCAACTTGTTTGTACTCGGGAGGCACTCGGTTTACACTTGAAGACCAAGCTTGGGCCCTGAGATCATGAGGGTTTCCTACTCACCCAGAGTGAGCCATGTTGTTCTGATGGAAAGAAAGCTCATAAAGACCTGGAGTAATTAAGGGGAAAGGTGCCTGTTGTGCCATTGCTCGTGATTTTTGGGAATAGTAGGTGGAAGGTCCACAGCAAACTGAATTCTCACCTTCTTGCACAAATACTCAGCACATGCCATTCTGTGACCATGAAGCAGACATTCCTCCCCAGGAGGGATACCGCAGAATGAAGGGGAATGACACTTTTCCCCATAACTATGGATGCACTCACAGAGAGTGTTACTTGTCTGCCATACATTCATCTGCCTTCAAATAGTGCTTGTGTAGAAAAACAAAGTGAACTGTGGTGACTCGTTCACTTTGAAAAGCATCTTATTGCAGCTCTGCAGAAAACAGAGAAAATACCTGCGCTTGTGTTCAGCAATGTATGGGATCAGGCACACACCTGAGCTGGCAGGGTTAATAGTACTGTGTATGAGGAGCTCCATCCTCGATCCAGCAAGATCTTTAAAGGCATGCTTATCCTTAATAATAGCAGTAAATCTTTTATAATCAAGGCTTACAAATCTTTACATTCTTAAGTATCTCGCTGCTTGGGGAAATTAATACTAAAGCTCCTGATTTTTATGCTATTTAAGAAGTAAGCTTGCTTGGTGCAGGCATTGGGATGGATCCAGAGAGAATCACTGTGCACTGCATAGCCTAGCTGGGGCAGAAAGGGCTTGGAGGGGCACAGAGGTGTGTGAGGAGACACAGAGTGGGGCAGGGAATAGGGGCTCAAGAGAGCGTGTCTGTTGTGCAAATTATGCTGTAGAACTGAAATGTGGGATTCAAAGATGTTCCTTAAAGTAGGAGGAATTTCCTCCACTCGAAGTCCACTTCGCCTTAGGTTAGAGTGAAAGAATGGAAAGTGAGTGAATGGCAGAAGCCAAGACCTTCAGACCCACCCACACATCCCCAGTCACATAGTTCTGATAAAAGGGAAGCAGCTGCCTGTCCTGTCACACCAATGAAAGTCTTCCTTCCTTGGGCATCTGCCTGTGAGCAAAGCAAGCCCCCAAAACTCACCCTAAGATAACAGTTTGAGTCTTAGGGTTTTTGTCTTGTACTTTCATTCAAGTCTTGCTGTTGCTTCCTTCTTGTGATTTATGAACAGCTCCAGGTACTGGGTGACCTTACTGGAGGTGAGAGTTGAGACAGGAAATACCCAGGAGGCTTCTGCTTTCCTCCTCTGCAGTTCCTGTGCGCTGGTCTCTCTATCCTTCTGCTATGTCTTTTCCCTACTCCTCTATTTTTTCCCCTCCTTCAGCCTTTCCTCCATTTCTGTCCTCATGCTGGGCTCTTTGGCTGGATAGGAGAATGGGCACAATCTGCCCCTGTGTTCAGGGGCTGGAAGGGCACTCCTCCAAGTGTCTGACACAGCTCAGATTAGAAGCAGTTTAATGGCTCCATTATCCATTAGGGCTCCAGACCTTGTCATGCAAAGCTCTCACTGTGACCATGCCTTGTAACATTTGCAATCCTCCATTTGCCAGGAGACATCATAGCACTCTCTGTGACCTGTGCAAGTCTTTGCCAACAAGTGGACTTAGCCTGTCCCTTGGGAGAGCACTGCTGGCTGCCCAGCTCTGCCTTGGCAAACCGGATGCGTGGCCCTGACAGTAGCCTGTGAAGAGCTGTGTTGCAAACAGGGACACATTTCACACCCCACCTTCTGCCAAAACCTCTCCCACACCAGTCTGGCTTCCCCAGGGGACATCTAGAGTAGTTTGTACTTTCAAAAGAAAATAAGAGACACCCCAAGCTGTGCACACAAGTTTCCTTCTAACGGGAAATTTGGAAGAATGTTCATTATGCTGTGTAATTCTCACTAGTGTGCTGGGTATGAGAAGGAAGAGGGGAGAAGAATGAACATAGACTAGGTCAGGCAGCGTAGCTTTGAGTTACAGTCAGCTATACAGAATGAGCCTTTTTCTCCAATTCTTAAATAAGAAATGTTATGCAGTGGCTCAGAACCGCCACTGATAATTAATCATGCGAAGCAATCTGTGACATAAAGATGAGGTACTAAAATGACAACTGTTCTGGCATTGGTGGTATGACTATGAATGCTGAAGATAAATCTGTATGGAAACAGCAGCTCCAGCACTGCGAACAGCACTGTTGGGATTCCCACTGTCTGCCTCCCTATGCCTAACAGAAGTGCCCTCCACCTTGGTGAAATTAAAAAGCCTTCTAGGCTAGATTTTCACTAGGTCAGTGAAATAAAAAGGATTTTGCAGACAGCTTTCTCTGCAAAGCAGAGAACATAAGTAGAGCACATGAAATGGGGGAAGAGCTGGAGGCAGCACATAGGCTGGTCATCGTGTAGTTCGCAGCATCCAGCAGCTTGAGCTGCAGCAGCAGCAGACACTGTGTTTGAAAGAACAGAAGGACCAATCCCAAATCCATCATTCCCAAATCATGCCCTGAAGTCTGCAAAGCCACACGATGAACGATGGTGAGGACATTTCTCCTGCCTGGCCCCCTGTCTCAGCTGTTTAACAGCCTGGTACAGGCAGTCCTGCTCACCCAAGATGGGAGGTGGCACATAAACACCAGCTCAGTGAAAGAGCTCTCATCAATGCTGGGTTTCATCACAACACCCTGGTAATTAACAGCCAGTGCTTTTTTTTTTTTGTTTCTAGCCTATACATCATTTGTACTCCCACTTGTTCCATCTCTCATCACCACAGGGGTTAAACTGTCCCAGCAGGCCACAAGCCTCCCTCTCCACACTGCACTGATTCAAACCTTCCCCTGCAGACACATCCCCACACATTACAGAAGAAACGCCTTTTCTCAGGCTCTATTAACCGATTTTGAGCAAGAGTAAAGAAACAGTTGTAAAAGCAGTGATTTATATGGTCAAAGCACCGGGGCAACCCACATACAAAAAGCTGCAACTAATTCTTCCTAGAGTGAGTTAGAGGTAAAGAAACAGCAGTACACAAAAAAGCAGCCCTTCCCTTTTGGTCCCTACTGTTTTAAAGCCTGTGTGCTACTCAGGAGGTCTTTCTCTTTCAGAACCCCAATGGTTTAGTACTTCAAGTACCACCAGCTCATTTCTATTTATGGAGATCAAAAATCTCACCTCTAGGTTGTAAGAACGGAGGACAAAACAGAACCTAAAGAGAGCCTGGTCACTGAGTTCTGGGCCTGGAGGCTACTTTCCCTCCACTGCATGTCCTTGCAGTCCCAAAGTAACCTGACAACTGCTGCTGTCTAGGCACAAGGGGAGGAGGAAAGGGGTGCAGCGGGAAGGAAGAAGATTACTATCTCCAGCAGCAACAGTCAGTCTTGCATGTTCATCCCCAGCAGCAGCTTGATGTCACACTACACAGGGTACAAAGGGGAAGACTGTCACTAATCTTGTCACTTGACATCTTAAACTAAGTAACATTAAAAACAGGTCCTTCTTCCCCAGGCTTTGATCAGATTGACTCCACTCATGACTCCAAGACTGATTTCCAGTCAAGTCACCAGACTGATATTTGGTTCGTGTTCTTTCTGACTCTTGGCTATGCAGCTGGAGACGGGAACATGTGTCCTGCAAGCTTAGAGGCAGAGCGAATTTAGTGAGCTGCACTTTCTTGACCAAAGGTTATGATATTCCTTTCTTGTTTTAAGTACCTCAGCTCCCAAAAGGAGCTAAGCTAAGTTGTCTCTCTTTTGCTCCACCTTCACTTTTGGCTCAGAGTTCTCACAGCAAAATCCCAGTTCCGAATCAGAAATTCTGCTGTGGTGTGGGCCATGACTATATCTGCCCTTGTGTTTCGGATTCTGTGGGGAGCGTTTCCTCAGTGCATGTAGGTGCCTCAAAAATAGTTTTGACTATCCAAGCTGAGATGAGAATGGTTTGACTTCCAGCCAAAATGAGGGTCTTGTGATCCAAAAGGACTATGTTTGGGGGCCTGCCAAATCAGCAAATGATCTGCTATAAAGCATCGAGACAGAGTTGGCTGCACAGACAGGCAGCACAGTTATTCATTGAAAGCTGTAGACACACTCCATTGCAGCAGGGAGACCAGTCAGCACAAGCATGAATGGTTAGGAAACAATGCCACCAGCATTCTTGAGGAAATCGGGCTTTATTTGGAGCAGCAGGTTGCAGTTCCTAGAAACTGCAGGGATGTAACTGATGGTTTTGTACCATTTTGCTGGTACTTTGCCCAGTAGCTGTGTCCTCCCTCTGGCTGTGCAGCAGAACAGAGGTCAGATTTAACTCTGCTTTCATTCACATCTGGGATTCCCTGCTGAAAGGTTGCCTTCTTGGGGCATCGCTTGGCCAAAATCAACGTTCTTCAAAAGTGTGGCTTTATCCTGAGGTGTTACAGGAAGGGAGCAGGAACACCACCACCAGCACCAGGGGAGCTGCATGGGCACTCACCTGCTGCCTAAGCAGGCCCAAACAACATGGTGCAGAGAAGGCAGAAGGTGGCAGCTCAGGACAGCAAGAACAAACTGATTATAAACAAGATTTGCAATGCACATAGCCCTGACAGGGGCCTGACTTTGCTTTCCAACAGCAGAAAGTCCTTCCATAGGACATTATCCATAATATACTAAAAGGAGGATCAAGTCCAAACTGTGCATTCTGAAATAATACTCCACACTTATGCTCTTAAAGTTAGATATTTAAAAGAGGAATTTGCAGCTATTATAAATATAGCAAATAGCATGCTTGGGAAAATGAAACTTAGAAAGGCTGTGATCAAAGATAAGCTTGACACATTAAAACAAGCCTCAGTCTTACCCCTTGATCCTGTGTATAAGCAGATAGTAAAATGTGGTTATTGAACCATGCCAGGGTATGAAAATACGACTGTCACATCTTGGTTAGTCAACTCTCCTTTTGCTACAGAAGCTCCCTGGTTGCCAGAGAGACACACACAAACACAGCAGACTTCTGTCTTCCTCTGAGCAACAAGACAGCTCAGTTGGCTGCTACTGCAGCATCCAGAAAATCCTGATGGCAAGGGCATTAGTGAGGCCTGTTTGTGACAAGGGGTGCAGAGAAGCAGAGGGAAAGCTGCAGAGGTGAGCTGGCAGCTGAACTAAGCAGACCCTGCAATGCTGTTCTTTGGTGCTCTCAAAAGATGCATTTCTCAGTGCAGTCTCTGCTCCCGTTTCTCAGATGACCCTTGGCTGACTTATTCTTGGAGCAGCAATGCCTTCTCAGGCATCATTGTGCAGATTTAAAGCACTTTCCCCCATCTGAAGGAAAATCACCAGTGTAAGCATCTACCAGCTGAGACGGTGTCTCCCTTTGGATGCATTTCAGACTGAGCTGCCACAGCTGTGCAGCACAGCACACACTGGCAAACACCTGCTGCTGAGAGAGCCATAGCCAAGTATGGGAACATCAGCAGGCTCTCTACATATGTGAGGGCCATGCACCAGACCAAGGTGTAAGTGGCAATGTAAGTGGCCAACGTGCCAGACAATGTTTTACGTTGTAAGTGGTCAGTGGGCTAGCATGCAAAAAGTCCCCCTGACTTCTCATCCAGAAGGGAAGTATCAATGACATCCAGGAGAGAGCACATTTTGTAGGAAAAAAAAGAAGAGCTACGTCAGGGAATCCAGCTAGCCAAGTCTGTGCCCTGTTCCATCTTTCAGTCTGGGCTTTCTGAGACAAACAGGCTGCTAGGCTCAGTTCTTTTATTCTCAGTATGCCTCAGACAAATTCAACCTTGCAAGCTGATTGTATCCCACCTTGCCTTCTGGCTTTGCAACCCCTCTGAGCAGAAATACCCTGTGAGAATGTTGTCTTTTACGAGTTCTTCTGTCTTGACATTCTCATTTCAGACAAGAGTATCGCCCATGGACTGGAGCAAAACCATCCAAGCCTATAAAGTCAAAGCAAGGCTTCATTATTCCAGAAGACCATTTTGTTCAAGAGACAAGCTACAAGGCAGACTTTAAGGTAATTAGCAGTATTTGAAAATCCTGAAGTCAATGTGAATAATGCCCAAAATACACATCAGGAACTCTTCATATTTGATCGCTGCGGTGCACGTAGGATAAAGCCACATCCTCATGACAACTGTTTTGTCGCTGCCCATTAAGTAATGTGGCCATCTCTTGCCTTCAGAAAGGCACGCTAGACAATGTCATACTGTAACTGATCAAAATTCAGCCCAGGACAAAGATTTTAAACTGCATGACAGAAAGTTCAAGATTTAGGATTCCCTCAGTTGGATACCTTATATACAAGGTGTGTGTCGTCACCTCGCTGTGTGTAAGGTGCCATTACACCTTCTGCACTAACTTGGAGCAGTCAGTGTGGACTAGCACTAGGGCTGCAGAGTGAAATTCAGCCTCTGGGCACAGGTGTTATGCTGGGAATCTTTGCAGATCAGCAAAGGAACAGCACCTGCCCAGACAGCACAAAACTCCCCCTTGCTGGTGTGGGCAGAAGCTGCCCCCACTATGAGGGCCAAGGAGGACAGAACTGTGATGAACAGACAAGCTGCACAGGTCTGAGACTTTCTTGGGATTTTCCTGGGAGTTTCTACAATTTTTTCTGTGGGTTTCTCTATATCAGGAAAGATAATATTCTTGTTGTGAAATACATGAGCTACTGAAAATCCCATGAGAAAACATTCTGTGCTCAGCAATTTCCCTGACAGGGCCCCCCACACTCCCCATCCCCAGAAGAAAGGAAAGTGCACACTGACAAGGCTCTGTTTTAGCTGTTTTTTGCATTAGACCACCAAAGAGAACAGCATCTCCCAGCCAACCACAGGAATTGTTCACAGGCTGCACTGAGTGACTCAGAACGCAGAGCCAGGGCTGAACTCTCCAGCCGCAGTGTGCTGTGCCAGTAGAGGTAACAGCAGCTACTCCAGGGCCACATGTGAAAAGTAAATCTTTGCCTTGGAGGAGACAAGGAAGAAGTGTTTAATCAGCAGACAGTCAAGTGCCTCCTCCGCAGAGGACTGCTGGCACACTGCTGCGACAAGGCTCAGGATGGTATAGCCAGCTCTGCTGAAAGTGGGACAGTGACCTCAGGCAAAACAGAATTTGCAAACCTCACCAAAACTTCCTCCTTGCTCTGAATAGTCTGGGCTGTTTACTGAGGTGTAGCGATGAGGATAGACCTTGCATTTAACTCTTAAACCTTGTTTTTGACCCTTGTTAATTTTAATTTTGCATTTTGACCCTAGGGAGTCAAAATATGGTGTTTTCCAATTTGTCAGATAGGATGCAAAGAAGGGGGTCCTGGATAAACCCCTGAAGGTCCCTATCCCAGTTCTTGAGGAAGGTAAAGAGAAGTCTAGAATCCAAGACACACACACTACCTAGAACACTGCACTCTGAACCATGCAAGCAAAGGTCCCACATCCTGGAGCCCTAGGGCACCATCACAGTCTCTCTAACAGACAGCATGGCAAAGGTGTAGTCAGGAATGAAGACACTGCCAAGGAGCCACAGTACAAGGAGAAGTCAGACTCTCCCTGGTTCACACCTAGCCATTAGCACTTTGCATCTTCTTACCTGAAGCCCCTGGCTTTGCCAAACGTGGGAATCACGTTTATGGTATGTCCTGACAGCCTACATGTAGGAGTCAGGCTGCTGGTTCTCCCCAGCCACTGAGCTGTGCATTTGCCATTTGTGACATCTCACTTGTTCCTTAGTGTGTCAGATGCATTCCCAGAGGAATGGAAAAATCAGTGAATGATGAAACAACATCAACCAGAGATCAATAGCTTTCCCTGTTTCCCTATATTCTTTGCCTGTAGTTTTGCATTTCTTTCTCTGCTTGGATGGTGCCATCAGCATACCCAGCAGAGCTTTCGACCCTTTCATGTTTTATGGCCAGATTCACCCCATGTCCTGGGCTGGATGCACATCTACAGCCAGTCTTATATAAAATACTTTGAGTTTTCAGCATTAGGGATGACAGAAGCATCCAGGTGTCCTTCATGCTTCAGTACAACTACAGGGGCTACATATTGCATGAAATTCTGATTCCACAGACATCAGAGAAAGCAACCATTATGATCTCTGCCTTTCCTCCAGGTGTGAAACGTTTACATCCTTATCCAAGTCCTTGCAGTTTAACAGCCGGCCATGTCCAGTAACCAGTTTTTCTCCTTTGGATCCTCCAGGTCTGCACCTCTATTCACAGCAGACGTAGACTATGGCCCCTTAAAGCGTTACAATGGAACATTTTGATGGAGCCTGGATGGCATTCTCCAAAAGCTTAAGGACCAGACACACACCACTGTAATTCCTCTTGCTTAAATTCAGCACCCATCCAGCAGTGAATTTATTGTGATGCTTGTAGAGTGTTTGCCAGCAGGGCTGTGTGAAGAGGCAGCTGTTCCTCTTGCAGAGTCTGGGTCCAGGCACGGCCTGCCCAGCCATGGTTATCCCCATCACACCACACACCTCAAGGTCCAAGGGCTGGGTAACAACCAAGACCCTCCTTGCTGGCCCAGCATCACACCTGCCCTTCAATCACTCTGTACAGCAATCTCACTGATACCCAGCCACGGGCTTACACCTGGGTAGTGGTTACAGGGAGAGCAGATAGATGCTCACAACACCCCAGGCCCCCTCAAACTCTCTAGACAGCTGTATCCTGTATCACACTAATGCTTTTCTCCTTTCCTCACCCCACTAGATCCCAGAGGTGAAGACCAGGTTCTCCCCCAACCCTTCTGCTGTTTTCCAGGCGCCATCACGGATCCTCAACGTGTGAACCTGGACCCTCCTCACACCCAGGCAGCTTAAACGCGGAGTTTCTGTTAAGATGTATCACTATGCAATTTTCATGAGGAGTGTTAAGATCAAAGAACTGGTGTTATCAAAAGCAGCTCCAGTGATTAATGATAGGCACACACACTTTCTGTTAACACAACAAACCGCAAAGCGCTTGGTTCAGGACTGGCAAAAAATGCTGTGAGGAGTGACCTAGTTTTTCACAGGAGCAGGTTCATTACTATGCCAGCTGGCGTCACATTAGGAGATTGACTTTGGGCAGCAAAGGCAGGATTGCAGGCAACATCCTAGTCAGAAATACACAGGGTAGGGGGGAAAACAATTGCAAGCGGGATGGATAATTAAAACTCAAACCAGTTTTATTTAGCAACACCCCCTAAGTAGGCCACTGAAAGACAGGGAGTAGTCTGGCTGACTTATGAGCTTCTTGAGGGGTTTTGGGAGTAGGACCTCAAATGGCATCACCAGAAAGCACAGCTTCAAAGGGGCTGGTCTAAACTTCCAGAGTTGTTTTAGAAGCCGGGGGAAGCCGATGTCATTGAACTCTAAAATAAATCTGGCACATGTAGTGTCTTGGGCCTTTAAGGCTGGGAAGCTGGATATTTCCAAAATTGGAGAGCTGATGCAGGAGCAAGAGAGTACTGAACTCCAGGAGACAGCCCTGACAGCAGTGCACCAGACTGGTTTGCAAAGGAGTGCATGGATACAGCCATGCACCCACCAGGCTCCTCCAGAGGATCTAAGATACTTTCGTGATTTGTATAGCTGTTAGGGTGACTGTAAATACTGTACATGGATTTTACCTAAAGCAATTTGTGATCCTTTAATGAGAAGGATATGCTTATACTTTTAATAAATGTTAACTCTTTGCATATGCAAGGTGGAAAATATTGCCTTGAAATTCCTAAATTATCGCCTGTATATTGGTAATGCTAATGCTAGGAACAACCACAAGCGAATGTTACTTAGAAATTCTTCCTAAAGAAAAATGTAATGTAGAATGTAAGCCATCTGTCATTTTTAAGATAGGCTGTTTCAAGTGTCATTGTTCTGAAGCTGATTTTTTTAGACTGCTGCGTGTTTAACTTTTGCTGAGGTACATGTGTTTTAAGAAACCATTTTTTTAGCCTTTGTTCATTGAGACTTTACAATTTCTATTTCGATAACTTATGCAATATAATTAGTCTACTGCTTATTTAATGGATTTACTAATTATTTTGGAAAAAAAAAATTGAAAAACTTTTACTTTGTGTTTGCAACACATGTATGTTGTCCAGAACAAAGGAAAACTATCCTCAGACTTGAACAGTGATCAGATATTCATTCATCTGTAATGAAACAGACTTTTAACACAGGAGGATTTTTTTCTTAACCTTCTAACTAGCTGAAGTCTAAGGCAAATTTAATGAACTTCGGGGATTCTGCAACAATGTATGCACTGCTGATAATTCCCATGAGAACAATTTTTGAGCTGTTGGCATGTGAATTGTACTTGCCATACATGCAGACAGCATCTTCTCAGTGCATTATGTGAGAATTTAATGGTACCATCCCTAGTCACTATAGTGGGATCTGCAGAACAGGGAACACCTGCAGTAAGCTGCATATGGCTGGGACAAGGGATGGCTCTTCCCACTCTCATCCTTAGAGAAACCTGCAGTAATCCCAGTGCTTGCCAAAATTTTTCAGGAAATTCATTTTTCAGGAAATTCATTTTTCAGGAAATTCATTTGAAGCATTCAAACAGTGCTAAAAGTTTTGCATGTTAGATGTTTCTAAGAATTCAATCTGCTTGTTTAATCTCTTTATAATGTTTTTAACAGTTTTGTTCAAACAATTTAAGTTCATTTCAATCCTGGACTTTATTAACAGCAAGGAAAAAAAAGTAAAAGGAAATTGTCTCTCTTCTCAATTGACTGTATTTCTTAAAAAAAATGACCCAGGTTTAAACAAGTTGGTAATATAATAAGCTTGTATTTTATCAGATGGACTGGAATTAATTTAATAAATTAAAATGTATTTTGGCTATTGGTTCTCTCCCTTTCTTTTGTTGTTGTTGTAAAATACAGCCCTCAGGTACTCAACCTTGCAGTACAATTTGTCACTGCATGACAGCAGGGCACACTGGACACCAAGCAAGCCATCAGGGATGCATTCCGAGCCATCAGCAGTCAATTCCTTACTCCTGGAGCTTTCCCCCAGGCACAGCCCTCAGCAAGGACAGCTTGAAGGCACGCTAAGCTGTGGCCCAGCTGCATTGCCTATGAAATGCACAGAGGTTCAATGCACTTTGGTGTAGATGCCATGCTCTGAACACCCCTTTCTGCAGTACCCACACTGTGCCCTGTGTTAAGTTTCACCTCAGTTTCACTCTGTCATCTCACAAAAATCACAGGAAAAGGTGATACCATTGAATGTTAAAAGAGACCATTGCTTTACAGTTATTCCCAAGAGCATTTCAGTCAGTAAAAGTGCTGAAGATACAACCAGCTTCCCTAGACGCTACAATAGCTCTTTTAGCTGTGCCTCAGAAGACTTCCAGGACAAAGCCAAAGGCTCACAAGCTGCTGTTCAATGTACATGAGCAATGAACAGAAGGAAAGGTGAGCACGTACTTACCACTGTAAGGTCCAGGTGATGCCACTGGCTGTCAATATCTGCAACTTACCCGATTTTGTATGAAAAACACCTGCCTCAGCCAAATTGAAAGGTATCACACCAAGTTCCTCTGAAGAAGTCAAATCTACGTGAGTTTCGCAAGCTCCAGGGAGTCGTGGTGCCAGGATTGCTTCCAACACTGCTCTCACACACTAGTATTTGTCTTCCCAATTGCTCTGGGCCCATGTCCAAGTCCCTCAAGGATTTTCGACTGTGAATCACACTGCAAGTAAGGGTTATTTGATACATAAAGAAATCTCCTTTAAAAAGGAAGGGTTTACACCTGCAACTTTAGAATTTACTACCTCTAGGGTGACACTGAACTTGCTTGTTTTGTTTAATCCTGCTGACACCTGGCCTGTTGGGATGCTGAAGGTGATTTTCGTGTCAGGAAGCAGTGAATACCTGCACTGCCACATACTCAATGTAAGCTTTGGTGTGGGAAATACACCATTGCTTAGGAGAGTTCTTGTAGTGAACTTGCAAAATTCATAAGCAGCACATCGCTGATTTGCTTGCTTTCATAAACTGCACGTTTTTCTCTGCATTGCACTAATTTCTTTGAGAGCAAACAATCGGATGTAAACCTATCACCTCTACCTTACTCATACCCATTTCCTCTACCTTGGCCACTGCGGTAATGTCTGATCCTAAGGACCAACCTGGTTTGCCACAAATGGATTGCTGCTGCCACGCAGCCCAGAAAGGCCGTGTTTACCTCCCGGGCAGGAGACACTTGTGTGGTATTTAGCACTAAAACGGAGTTCGGCAGCATTTCCAAAAACAACGGCGCGTTAGTCTGTTCACAGACACCCATGGCTCCTCCCCACAGGGCGGAGAGAACAGAGAAGTTTGGTTACTTCGCTTACTCTTTCGGTTCCTGTCCGCGTCCAGTGCCGGTGACCAGCACTGGCAGGGCGTGGGGCGGGGGGGGGTGCCTCTGAGGGGTGGGAGCTGTGGGGGAATCTCTGAGGGGAGGGAGCTGTGGAGAGGTCTCTGAGGGGGAGGTCTCTGTGAGGGGAGGGTGCTGTGAGGAGGACTCTGTGAGGGGAGGTCTTTGAGGGGAGGTCTCCGTGAGGGGAGGTTGCTGTGGGGAGGACTCCGTGAGGGGACGTCTTTGAGGGGAGTTCTCCGTGAGGGGAGGGTGCTCTTGGGAGGTCTCCGTGAGGGGAGAGGCTGCCCTGTGCCGGACACGCCGGTTCCCGCCGGCTCCGAAGCCGTCGGAGGAGCCGGGGCCGGCCTGAGGGAGGGAGTAGGCTAGCAGTTAGCAGTGAAGGACTGAAGACATCAGTCTGAGAAAGAAGTGGGGGGGAAGCTTTTTTTTTTTTTTTTTTT
>WAAE01000640.1:72999-122016 GCA_013400495.1 Nicator chloris
GGGGGGGGGGAGGGGGGTTGGCGGATTTTTTATTTGTCTTTGCCTCTCGCCATCCAGCTTCTGTTTGGCAATAAGTTCAACTAATTTTCCCCAAGTCGAGCCTGTTTTGCCTATGGCCGTAACCAGTACACGATGTCCCTGTTTTTATCTACCGACTTCGTTGATCTGCCCAGGGCAGTGGTGGCATCCCCATCTGTGGCGGCATTTGAAAGACACATAGATGTGGCACTTGTGGACATGGTTAACGGTGGGCTTGGCAGTGACTATTGGACTTGGTGACCTTAGAGGTGTTTTCTAAACTTAGGGATTCTGCGGTACATTATCCTGACCCACATGAGGCATGTTACTTTCTCCAGAGTTCTGAGAGCGGCTAGGTCTGGCAGTTGGTCAACCTCAACCCACCGTACTTTTCAAAAGTCTTCCACACAAACCAATGACTTGCTATTTAAGCAGGCTGCTCTGGAAGATGAAAGGTTGGAGGAGCTCTGCTCCTGGCTTCCCTTCCCCTAGCTTCCAAAACCAGGAGCTTTTAAAAATAACTATAAAAGGGGAAAATTACCTTTTCCTTCAGATCAATTCCTCAACTACCAGTTCTTATCCAGAACTAACTACAACATTCTGAATACACAGAGCACAAAAATATCTGTGGATCTGGAGAAACTCTGAGCGACAGGTGACAGTCAAGACAATCCTAGCACAGCTAATAAAAGAATTTATTGTAAACATACGTATATTACACAATTATACAGTATAATACAGATAACATGAAGGATTTAAACACTCAGCATTACAAATGGGGGCAATATTCGTAAAGAGATCTTTAACTCTTCAGAAAGCCAGAGAAATATACCATAACGTTTTAACACACTGCACCTGCAGCATTCCACAAACACCTGAAGGGATGTGTGAAATTCCACAACCTCTATCTTATCTCCAGGCAATTCCCACAGGAACTTCTCACCAACAAATTTTTCTCCCACCACTATTCAAAATGCAAAGAACTTGTTGCAACAACATTTCCTACATCTGAAGAACTAAACAAATGTGTCATTGTCTATCTGCTTTTAACAGTTTATTTTTCTTCAGCAAACTTTATATACTAATAATATAGCATCTCCTAGGAGAATAACCTGTGGTTGCTCAGAAATGTAGCAAAAGATCTCCACTACAAGAACCCCATTAAGAATGAGGGGTCTGTACCTGCCTGCTTGAGGGCCAGGTTCAGGACTTTTTCTGAAACTCCATTCCTCACAGAAAAGCAGGACACAGGCAAAGAAGCCACAATTGCAAACAGATACCCAAAGACGAGCTTCTGCATCCTCAAAAGCTGCTCTGGGTGTTATCAGAATCCCAGAAAAAAGCCTGCAAGAGGCACGGGCTGGAAATGCATGTGTACAGAATCACTGAACATGCCGAGTTGGAAAGGACCCACAGGGATCACTGAGTCCAACTCCTGGCCCTGCACAGGTCACCCCAAGTCACACCACATGTCTGAGAGCATTGTCCAAACGCTTCTTGAACTCAGACAGGTTTGGTGCTGTGCCCACTGCCCTGGGGAGCCTGTTCCAGTACCCAACCACCCTCTGGGTGGAGAATCTTCTCCTGATATTCGACCTAAACCTCCTCTAACTCAGCTTCATGCCATTCCCTCAGGTACTGTCACTGGTCACGAGTGAGGAGACTGCTACCTGCCCCTCCAGAGGATGCTGGAGGATCTGCCCTCAGCCTCCTCCTCCAGACCCTTCCCCATCCTCATGGCCCTCCTTTGGATTCTCTCCAATAGCTAATGTTCTTTTTTATATTGTGGCACCCAAAACTGCACACAGTACTTGAGGTCACGGCAGATCATAGCACAACTGAGTTGGCCCAAAAGGCTGTTCCCACAAAACCTGCAGGCTGTTGTGATAGTGACAGGGATCTTGAAAATGCCCTTCTCTTTCATGAACTGGTCAGGGATGCCTGAAAGCAGTACAGACCCCAAGTTCACTACAGCCTACAAAGCAGGGGGCCTGCAGTTCCCCAGCTACCTGGATTCCTCCCAACTCAGCACTGAGCTGAAACATAATCACTGCTGCTCAACTCCATCACACTGACCTCCACTGATAAAGTAATGTCAGGGCTAAGCTGTGCCCTTTCCTTTCACAGGCAATCCTGCACTCAGCTCACCCGAGCAAGCCAGGATTAGCTTTTCAATCCAGAGCATCTGTAATGTCCTTCCTAGGAGGCATTTAAGTCCTTCTCTGAATGCTGTTTGGATTTCATCCATTGGTCCCATTTCCTAGATTCAGGGGTCAGGTTCTGCCACTCTTATATTCAGCTGCAGCTGAACTGCAGCTCCCTGTTACCTGTGATGAACTGAGAGAGGCCTTCCCGGAGACCTGTTTTATTTAAGGTGGAGAAGACAGGTGGCATCCCATCTGAGGTACACATTACTTTCTTCAGTTTAACAACTGCAACAAACTTATACTACTCTCCAAGTCTGAAACTTTTAACTGAAGCATTTTTCACAGTTCCTGCATGCTACTGTAGTTACCATTGCCTGTCTTCTAGCCCCAAAAAAGCACCAAAAGATAACATTCTGCTCCTACCCCAGGCCAAGGAAGATAACTGTAGTTTAATGTTTATAAAAGGCTTTGTATCGTCAAAGCACGGCACCAACAAGAGCGAGGCCTCAGTACACCCCTGTGAGGTAGGTATCCTGCTCCCCATGCTCAGAGATGGGGAAACTGAGGCACAGAGTGATTAAATCAAAGGCCATGCAGCAGATCAGAGATCCAGCTGAGATCAGCACACTGGAAGTTCTGGCTGTTTGGCCCATGCTCCACCCATGACAGCACTGCCAGACAAAACAAGCATGCTGAAAAAGCACGACAGTCCCACAGGAGTCCCACCAACTTCACGATGGCTTATTCACACTACCAGCAAGCACCCGTGGGGCAGGACAAAGGGGTGGTGGATGTGGGGTGGTCAGGATGTTGTCAACGAAGCTTTCTTCAGCAAGGTGTTGATAGCCAGGCTGCAGACATGCCTCCCTCACCAGTGGTGTTCGTGAGACAGGTAAGTGCTGGGGTTAGTAGCAGAACTTCTTCCCGCAGTCAAGACACCAGAGGATTTCCCCACGAGCAGCAAATCTTTGATTTTTCGATCCTACCAGGTCTCTCTGTGTTCAACAGAACTTAAGCCAAAACAGTACCACTCCCACAGCACTTCACAGCTTAGGCTGATACTTGGTGAACACGGCTACAACATTAAGACTTGTACAACACCACTGGTCATCTACCCTCCAGCACTCTTCAAACCTTCTGGCAGCCAGGGGAGGCACTCGCTGGGCAAGCAAAACATTTCAGCCAGCCCAAGCCCACAAACCCTGAATATCATCTTTGTTCCTCTCCTTTCCTAGGCAGGACAAGTGGCCAGTCAATTCTTTCCAAGCCTGATCGTGGTTTGTTCATCTTGCTTGAAGATGTGCCAGTCTACCCTCTCCAAGGTGCCTAAGAAAGGTGGCACCTGACACCTCCTCTAGAGAGGCAAGGAATTTGGTTAGGTGACACTTAGCTGAGTAAGCTGCTGACAAACCTACCCAGCTGTGTTCTCAGTCACATACATCATGCTCAGGCAAGAATGGCCAAATTTGCTACTGCCATCAGCCTTCTGCTCCCCCAAGTCCACACCTAATCCACTCATCTACTCACACGGCCCACGTTACAGATCTGCCTTTGATTTCTCCCACATTCAGAGTGCCAAAGCAAGTGCCCTGCTCACTGCATGGGGAGACCAACTCGTACGTAGATTGCATTAAAAAACGTAATTTCTTATCTTAGAAACCAGTTCAGTCTCATCAGCAGAGCCATCTCAGAGGGACCAGGCCTGTGGAGTCTCTCACAGCTAGCAACTCGATGCAAACTGACAATGTTTGTTCAGCCACTGAACATACACTTACCAAGTAAACACTGACATTTAACAACTTGATTTGGAACAGAGCATCATTTTGTTGCATTAAGGTGCATCTTTAGTTGGAGGTAACAATCTAGGAGCCCAATGTTATATATGTAATAGTGTCCTACAGAAATACTGGATTTGTCAGCCCAACTTCAGTCATAAATCCACCTTTCCTGTAGCACCTTCTCTGCTCTATTTCATTGCTCCTCATTTAGTATCTTCATATGTTTGTTTGTGAGGAAGTCAAGAAAGGGAATATTACAGATGGCTTTGTGAATATTCATCACTGTGATCTCTCTTGGAGTCCTGCAGGGAATGCATTAGAGATGCTATTATAATACACAAAAAAACCACATGTCCATAAAGCAGCAAGTCAAAAATAACAATCAAAGCAAAAAAAAAGGATAGAAGAGCAGGTGTTGGAGTAATGCAGGGAAAGCATTGAAATGTAACAGCACAAAAAAAGCCACTCAAATGACTGGGGAGAACCTCTTGGGCACTAGCCAGGAAATCAAATACTAAAGTATGAATTCTTGAACTTGTACAGCATAATTGTTTTATATGTAATTCTATATATAACATATATACATACTTTTTAATATATTATGTAAATATTTATATATTGCATACAAGTGAATATTTAAACTGGGCGTTTTCTCATAGTGTTTCTGTTTTTTAAAATCAATTTAAGCTATCCCAAATCATGCTGCTCAACAGAAATCAAAATGTGGCCTAATCACTAGATATTAAAAAAAATTCTTCCCTGTGAGGGTGGTGAGGCCCTGGCACAGGTTGCCCAGAGGAACTGTGGCTGCCCCATCCCTGGAAGTGTCCAAGGCCAGGTAGGATGGGGCTTGGAGCAACCTGGGATAGTGGAAGGTGTCCCTGCCCATGGCAGGGGGTGGAACAAGATGATCTTTAAGGTCCCTTCCAATACAAATCATTTTACGATTCTATAAAAATCTCTCAGCATTTGAGGTAGAAAAGTGTGTATCAGTAAAATAAAGAGATTATTTAGGTTAAGTTCTGGTAGGCCATGGCTAAGTTGTCTACACAGTAACCTGAGATGGACAAGAGTGAGCAGGTCCTTCCAGCGTGGCTCTGCAGAAACAAGTCATCTGCCTCTGAGGCATGGCAACACCAGAGAATTCTGCCTTGGTTTTTCATGTGTTTCCATCCTTTCCCACTAGGGAGCCACGAAATGACAAACCCCTCTTAAGGCCTGGTTCTTCTCACAGTATAGTCCATAAACTCCCTGAGTCCCGTGCTCTGGGCCACACCAAGCCTGCCTGCACTGCCGAAGCCACTGCACCCCAGTGCGGGTGTGAGCGGTGGCAGAGCAGCCCCGTGCTGTACCTGTTGTGAGGAGCTGTCTGGTACGCCACGGCCAGCGCTTGCCGTAGGATATCACTCATCAGCTGCTCCGTGGCCTGAGACAAGAGACACCATTAGGAGGTGGCATGACAAAAAGAGCAAAGGAACTTGCTATTTGCTCAAGTATCAGTGTAAAAGCAGCTGGAATTTTGGCTGGCTTCAATCCTCAAATGATCAGCACAGGGCAGTTCAAGACACTCAAGTGAGTTTTATTACTTAAGATATGAGTTCATTTAAAACAAAGAGACCCAGAGGTGCAGAGAGCTCAGGCTGCAACTGCCCAGCCTGCTTTCCCTCCACACCTGCAGAGCTGTATGTGCCCAGAAGGGTGGATCAAGAGTTCCAGAGCCTGAGCTTCCAGGAGCATTTCAGGACCCCTCCTCTCACACACCAGAGCTGGTTTTGTACATGGCAAACTGCAGATAATTCTCCTGGGAGCCAGTACCTGCATCCCAGCCCTCTCCCTGTGGTCACCAGGCTTGTGTCAAGACACCCTCACAGAAAGCTCCCAGCCTGGGCAGCCATATGCCCAACACTTGGCTTAGCCAAGGTTCAGTCAAAAGCTAATTAAGGCTCTTGGCTTTCTGTGCTGTATCAAGACCAGAGGAGAGATTTCTGCAACCTTCAGTGAAGAAAGCTGGCATAACTCTACAATTATAATGGAGCAACCTGATGGCTACAATCTGTGTCTACAAAGGGATGTATCTGTACCAGAGTTCTGTGGAAAGTAACAGGGACCACAGCACAGGCATGCCCTTGAGTGCATGTGCCACCTGGAATCGATCAGCTTTTGTAAAACTCATCTTGTGATAAGCTGCAGTCTGTAAAAACAACCCCAAAAATCATCTTTGGCATGAAATACACCAGAGTGCTGCTAGAAATACTGTGTTAGCCTTCAGTCCAAGCCCACGAACTCCAGATCCCTGCTGTTCAAACTTTAGTCCAAAACCATTTATCTGTTTTTCCAGAAGTGATTATAATAATTCTCACTCATGGTAGCATGGTTACTCTCTGCAGGAATTCAGCAGTCTCCCAGCAGAGACAACCTGGGCAAAGTAACTGAGCAGTATTTAGGAAAATAGAGCTGATCTTGTATAAAGACAATCAAGTCTTACACAATCTGAAAGATTCCCTCTCCATTCTGAAGAGAAAGACAAACCAAGGGGCACTTTCAAAATTACAGAATGAGTCAGTGTCTTAGTGGTGGTGAGAATTTGCAAATCGCTATTCTGTGTTCAAGCCAACAAACCAGTTAGAAAACTGACAACTCACACAAAAGTGTGTAACTCTCTTTGGGCAGCTGTGTATCTATCCATGCAGAAAGACACACTTTGATTTGATAAATACACAATAATAAAGAGATTCCATCTTTTTTTTTCTAATTGCTGAGTTAATACAATTACAGACAAGCCCTTCCTGTGAAGTAGTTTCTTACCTTTAAAATCATATCTTCTATTACAGATGCATAAACATTCTTTTGTACCTCAGCAGGTTGAAAAGAAATCCCTATCTATAAAATACAAGAGGGGAAAAAAGAATTAGTATATCAAAAAACACAACTCACGTTGTACTGGAATTAGATAAGATTAACAGAAAAAACCTCTATTACAAAGGGTAATAGAAGAAGTAAATAGAAGGGTAAAGAGAAGCAAGTAGACCTAAAGAGCTTCCAAGAAATATAATCTCAGGCTTAATTTAAAAAACATCTGGGTAAAACTAGCACAGCCTGTAGAAATGCCTCTGAAAGTCAGAAGAAACAAAAGCAGGTTTTAGTTTTTGTTTCAGAAAGTCCACACAAAACACAGGCTGCACTGGGTGTATCCAGGCTGAGAATGGAAACTCCATTTTAGAACTGTACATATCTTCAATCCATCTACTCATCACCTTTCCTGCATCCAACTATGGCCACTGAAACCACTTCAAACAGTACTCCTGGCACAGGAGTTCCACATCAAAAGTGTTCCATCCCTCAGTTCCACTCTCATTGTGCCCATGTCTTTGCAACCTATGTACCAAGAGACCAGACACTCTGCAGAACCAAAGTGTTGTCCCGTGGTGTCAGCAGGTGAGGAGGGGACAGGGATCCTTTCTTTCTCCAACAATTGCTCAATACAAACCCCTCCTGTTGCTCTGGTACAACAGCCACCACTCTTTCCTACAGCCAAGCTGGTCCAAGCAACAAGTCCACATCTCTCACATGATGGGACAGGAAGAATTCAGTGCTAGTGCTCCTCGTCCTTCATTTATCCTTGCTTTTAGCCTTTCAAGATTATTTTTCTGTACTAAGCCCTGCAAAACAGCTACTCTGAAGTGAACTCCCAGCTGGCACTCTTCCCTTTCCCCTGCCTGAACTGGCAGCTGCATATCTTGAGTGAGAAGGTCCAATTTTTCCAGGGTATGCATAAAAAATTTCATTAAAAAGTCCCGAGGCCTATATAGATGAAAGAAGTGCAACTAAATAAATGGAAGAGGACAACTAGCTTAACAACAGCTCTAATTAGCTTTATGATTCCCTTATTACCTTCTCAGCAGTGTCCCTCACAAACTCTGATGCAGGCAAGGAAGCCATGTAGAACTTCATCTCTTCTTGTTTCTCCTCCTGTTCTTTCTTAATGTTTATTTTTAATGGCTCACTAAAGTTGAGAACATCTACTTCCTCCTCATGTTCTGGCTCTTGTTTCAGAAATTGCTGTAGTTCCTCCAGTTTTCGGCACAGCTCCTCACCACTGCTGTAAGATGAAGGGCATTCTGAAATAGAAGCAATCAATTAAACACATGATAGGTTATGGAAAGCTGTTTATAAACAGATGCACACTCAAAATATGGCAAGAAATTAAGGTAATTGCAAGTTATTTTTGTGGTGCCTGCTGAATATAAGGATGAACAGAAATGCAAACAGTCATTGAGAGCCTTCTAATTATATCTTCATGACACTCATGGTTCTCTCCCACATCTGCTCCTACACCAATCAAGAAGGCTGCATTTCATACAAACCCAGCCTCATGTCAGTCTCCCAGACATTCTCACAGAAGCTTTTTAAGCTTTTTGGCAACTGGCAAATCAGTCTGATGCTCTTCAACTTTCTTAGAGAAACGGAGCTTTTACATGAAGGCACCACGTAGTGCTAAATCATCTTTTACATTGCGACGAGCATTATCATGCTTCTTAAGGAAAAAATCAGCAGACAGGTTCACAGAGGAATGGCAAAAGGGAACCTCTTCTCTGCACGATTGACATAAGCCAGCAAAACCTTCAGTGCAAAGCTATGCAGTAAACAGGTTCTACTGTTTAAAGATAAACACAAATACAGTGATTTAGATAAAAATATTATAAGGTGGACGTAGGCTTCCTTTCCACCTTCAACAACTGCAATGCAGGGTCAGACTTTACAACATATGATCAATTCCATACTCTTCTGTGAAATACCTTAAATCCCTGTAAGATCAGAACAGAAAAACATGCAGCTTTTGGAAAGGGATTATCTGAAGGTGAAACAAGAGAGCTTAACTGTGAAGAATCGATGAAATTAAAGACATGATTTTAACACATACTGAAATGAACTGAGGAGATCTTAGAGCTATGCTAGTGGAATAATGTAGCAGCTGTAATAAAAAGCATAAAGCTTTACATGAGCCAATTCACCTCACTTTTGGAGGTAAATTAACCCCCACTGAGCTCCACACTGCCACTGCCAGGTTTGGTTTTTTTTGTTCTGTACCTGAACTCATTTATAGTGTTTGCATGGTAAGTCTTAAGAGAGGCTATGCCTACCCAAGGACAGAAATGTCATTACTCCCTACGCTCACTTTGTGTACCCACTTATAAACGATTGCATTGTGGAGCAAGGATCATCTGTGACGAGATTCATCTGCACTGAGCCTCCAAGCACAATAAAAACCAAGAGAAGTCCCAGAAAAACATCAGGACTGATAGGGACATGGGACAGCCCCACTTGTACGCCTGCCCTTACCATCTCCAAGTTTTGTTATTCCAGAGTGAAAACACAGAAAGTAAGAATCCTCTTCTCCAGAGGTGCTTGTACACAGGCATTTAATAAACAATAAACTCCCTGTGGCAGAAAGGAGCTCCCTGGCCCTCCACACTCACCTGGCTCACTGTCTATCTGTGTCAGCACGTCCTCAATGGAGTCCTCCTCGTTGCGCAGGGTCTCGGGGTCAGGGGGGGTGTAGCCATGGCACCGACACCACTGCACCACGTGCTTTGTTTTCAGGGGGGTGAGATTGTGAAACCTGGGATGCTTCTCCACGATTTCCTGCAGGATCTTTCTCACTGTCATTGCTCGTTGCCACTGTGACCAACCAAAGAGAAAGCTCATCACACTGGCTAGAACATTTATGGTTAGCTTAGACACAATCCAGGTTGCAAGGGAAACCAAAACGAACATGATTTTCTCGGAAGTCAGAGTCTCTGCAAATATGGACTGAAACAATGAGTGTTTAAGGTACTCCTTGTAACTCCATTTAAACTTTGCTTTATTATCCAAAAAAAAATCTCAAGAAAAGGGACACACATTTACAAAGGCCAAGCCTTGACTTGAAATGTTTCATCTCCCAAGTTACACCAAAGATGGCATGGTGCAAGATATTCACTAGAACGAAGTATGTTCTTAAAATCTGGTTAAACTCTTTGATCATTTAAGCTGGCAACAGCAGAGGATCTAATACAGTGTTAACATCTCCCCTGTAAAACTCCACAGCAAGATGGCAAAGTTATGAAGAAATAGAGGGAAACCCCAATGCAAAAGGTCCAGGTTTACTGAAATATTTATCTTTGGTGAACTGACAATCTATTTCAGCTCTAGTACTGGTTATGTCAGATCCCTCAACTCTCATCCTACAGAAAGCAGATACAATCCCGTAACAAGATAAAGTATGTTGAGTAAAATTCCCTTGACTGTAACAGGCCACAGAGGAGAGATGAGGATAAAGTACTACCAGTTTGAAAAAATTTAGAGCTTTAAAATGTTTCAAAACCATCTTAGTATAAATAAACTGAGAAATGACCTTCAGCACCCTTTCCGCTTGAGAAAGCCTGTGAACAATAAACTGGATCACTGTCTGAACACAAGTCAGGGCACCTCGCAGTAAGGAATGTTGCCATTTGAAATAACAGATTTATTCAGAAAACAAATCAGAAAACAACAAGGAAAGTTCCACAATTCTGAAATCCTTCTTGTGACTGCTTATGAAACACTGAAGGAGAGAATTACCTCGGCTGCCCTCCTCTTCCCAATGTTCCAGCTGTAATACTGTTCCACTGAACTGGCACAAAAAGAGCTTACATCCTCACCTAAAAAACCACAAAATCAAAAACTCTATTAAATTTTCAGTAAGTGACATAAGATGAATTCTGGGTTTGATGTGATTTAGCAATAAGGAAGAGGGAAATGCATTTTGTGCTCACAGGCTCAATGACTGCAATCAATTCTTACCAATGCTGTGCTCTTTCCAAGAGAGACTGGCACTGGTTTTTGAATGCAAAACCAGCCAACAAGTAGGCCATACACATAGAACCCATAGCTATAGGCTGTTTTAAGCCTCTTTTTGCCCCCAAAACTCCATTTATATAGACTAGTCAAAGTATTTTCCTTTGGAAAACTGGACTTTTTGTTTTTTTCCAAACAAATGACAACACAAAAATGAAACAGCGGTGAAAAGGTTTCCTGGCAAAAGCATGAAAGCTGTAGGTGATGAAAACTTTACTGTGCCTCTCACTCCTTTGCTTGAGAGGGTCTGCTCTCCCCAGAGTCCAGGACCACTCATTCAAAGTGCAGTAGTTACCAGGGAAAGCTGATACATTTTCAGTTATGTACATGAGTAAGAGGAATGAAATAATAAAATACCATGTTAGATTAAAATGTTTCTCTGCAAATTATCCACTTTTGTTTAAAAAAGAAGGCAAAACCCCCAATAACAGACACATTTCAGTGTTGAGCTATGTTACTGTATTTGCCAGCTCGATGAAACCCTAGTTTTAAATTTAAAAAAAGCAAATCCATTAAGGACAAACCAGGAAAAAGAAGACCTACTTGCAGCCATTATGTGAAGAAACAGAATCTACTTCTAATGAAAAAAAACCCCAACAGATAAAAGATTTTAACTGCTAACAACATATTTGACTTTACTGGAAGAACCTAATTCTAAGCATCTTCAGAACAACCCCCAGGGCAAACTCTCTAGGAGAATGGCTTCATTTCATTCCACCTTTTAATAACTTCTGTGGCTACAGAGTATGCAAGGCATTCTGTTGATACACTGACAATACAGAGAAAGCCTTTTCATTTACTGCTTACTTTTTTCAGCAATTAATGGAACCTTCTTCACTATTGCTGTTAAAAGCTGCTGGATGTTCTCCAAATACTCTATGCTGCAAGGGATAAAAGGAATCACAGTGAGGATTGCTGTTGGAAGCAATGAATCAGATGTAAAAGGTTTCAAAATGCATGGTTTAAAGTCTTTGGTTCCAAGGCATTACAAATAGCAGTGTGAGGATAAACTGTTACACCCCAATCCAGAGAAGGTATTTCAAACAGCCCTTCCTCTTGCCAAAGTGTCCCCATCTGAAGCTGCATTTGTCAGGCTGAAGAAACTGAAGACAGTCTTGGAGGAAATCCCTGCATTATCTGGCAAGCTGCAACATTACTTTGAGGGGCAGCTAGTGCAGGCTGTCCCAGAAGGAAACATGGGAAACTTTGTATTTATTTGGTATTCCCTTTGTATTTGTGGAACTTGACTTAACCAGCCATAACCTATTGAACTGTCAGGAACTGTATTTTCCAATAGTTATCTTATAACTAGCATAATTTTCAGTATGTAGTGACTAAAGTTTTATTCCTGTCTTTTACATCAGGGCAGTGTCTGCAGGGATACACTGAGGTAACAAAACTTTACAAAACACAGAGACAGGAAAGCTGGAGGAATCAAGAACAGAAGAGACATCCTACACACTGCAAGAAATATGCAGAGAAAATTCTGCAGTCTGAGTCCTGGTGAAAAAACACCAACAAGTACTTGCAAAAGCATCACAAACAAGGCACTGGATTTCACAGCATCCAGTGATTGAATATTCATTATTATTTAATTCTAATTCTGAAGCAAAGCAGCCCTCATACTAAGTAATTACACAAGTATCTGAGCTGAACAAGACTTGAGAGTCCAGAAGGTGGACAGTTCCACTCATTTCAGATGTGCCTTTTCAGAGCTGCATTTCACTGGGCAGTGTGACCTGACTAAGGACACGCAATGGCAATGGGACTTATACAAGCAGAGGATGAGAAAGATTTTAGCAGCTTGTGATTTTAACAAAGCCCAAAACAACTGCAAATCTTTAAATAATGTTCCCCCTTCCATGAACCGTGCATACAAATCCATTCACAAATAAAACGTTGCAACACTGTCCGAAACAAATGCCACTCAACAGGATTAGTACAGATACAGCAGTGTATGGGACAGATTTTATAATGTATTTCTAGGTCAAAGTAACACTGCTGCACACATCCCTAGCACCATCTCCATTCCCCCAGCACTTCAAGATCAGAAATCCTATAGAGAAATGAACATTTACTTGATAACATAACTCCCAAGTTCCGAGCTCTCTTCTGTTTTAACTGCTGCTTGGCCTTCTTGGGTACCCAGAGAACTGCAGTTTTGTCCTGTTGAATCAGGCTCCATCTTAACTTCAAAGAAACAGAACACATTTTAAGACAGAAAGTACAGCCAGCTTGATAAAAGTACCAGACAGTCTTGTGAGACTCCAGTAAGACTAAAGGTCTTACATAACATCCCTTCATTTATTGTTTGCATTCTCATTGCTAAGCATGAACAAATCTGACCTTCAATTTTGCTCAACGAGACCTACCAGAACGTGTTCCCCCCACAAATCTCCACATGCTCACATCTCATCCTTGTCAGAAAACATGCATAATCAATTGCTGTTGTTTTGCATATGACTGCCTGATCTAAACTGAACTGCCTGGCCAATCTGCAAAGAGCTGCATAGAAAGCTACCAAGTTTGAACAAGAGACACTTCAAAGTGACAACTTTTTTGAAGACATAACTGATTCTGACATGTGAACTTCCTCACGTCTAGGACAGAACTCTGGTGAGACAGCAGCAGTGGGAGATGTGCCCAACCCAAACAACCAGGCAGTCTGGGATGGAGAGAGACATGACAGTTCTGCCAGAACTGGACTTTAGGTGTGTCACCTCTGCTCCATGCTTTATTCTGGGAAGGATTTTGTGTATCTCTTTCCCCTCTGTGTGCACAGGGACATGTGCTGTCTGCATCCAGTGCTGCTGGAAAGCAACTTCCAGAACATCTGGCTGAGAACAGCAGGATGTGGGGTTGAAGACTTGCTGCTCACGGCAGCTCTGCAAATATGGACTGAAACAATGAGTGTTTAAGGTACTCCTTGTAGCTTTCTAGAACATTCTTATTTTTCTCCATACTTGTTTATGCTGTGGGATGTGTTGAGGGTGGAAGTCACTGTTAAATTCCTAGTCCCCAGGTGTCATTTTAACTTGATTTAAACTCTGATAATAATGGAAATAAAGGAACCCACAGTCATGGAGTCTACTTTAATAGTCAGGCCACTTGCATAAAGCAGCACCAGCTTTTTTTTACTACTTGTCTTACTAAGAAATCCCTTTTTACCTTTGGCAATGGATGCCGTGGAGGGACTTGGGACAGCTGTACTTGCTGCTGTGACTGCTGAAACTTTGCTGGTAGAAAGTGACTGTAGCACTGGAGATGAAAAAAAAACGGGGAGGGGGACAACAAAAAAGAAAAGAAAATCAAATTTCATACACTGCGACAAATTAACATTTTCAGAAGCAACACACTCGTTTTGCAGCACAAAGTTTAGGGATGAATTCCTTGCTACAATTTCTTCTAGCTCTACTTCAGACCATGTACGCCAAAAGTGACCAAGTGCTACCCTGTGTCAAAGGAGATTTTCAAACACCATCTGTCATCCTCCTCTGCCCTTTACCTTTGTTCATAGGCATGAGTATTGTCTGAACACCTCCAGAAGCTGTGTTTACACCGAGCTGTTTAAGCTGGCTGGGAACTGTCAGAACAGCCTGCTGTGGACTAGACTGATTTGAGTGGATTTTTAGCAACCCTGCAAGAAGAACGGAAGACAAAATGTTAAATAAAACACACCAGTTAGTTTTTCTCCAGCTACTTCTCTCCCTTTCTGCTTGAAGCAGGATGGCATGTAACCTAGCACTGCCACCCTGTTAACAAGCCACAGTTGGGTGAGCTGTCAGGACGAGTTTCCACTGCCACAAGTGATGGCTCCAAGGCTGTAGCGCTGCACCGCAGTGTGCACACTCTTACATGCTGCACAGCACTCTGAGAGTTGTAAAGCAAATCTCCTCATTACCCAAGGCATCTTAAGCAAAAGCTGATGTAACAAACCTTTCAACTGAAGCAGGCTCAGCAGAGTAAAACACTCTTGTCAGGACCAGACCTTGTGCTCAAGGCTGTGGTAAGCCAGTGAACTACAGCTCTGTTGTATTCCCACAGCTGCTCTCAGGGAGGTATCCCAGTGTCACTCACACCTCTGCAGTTCAGCTTAGCAGCATCCACTGCAGTCAGCAAGGCACAATCAACCCTGTCCCAACTATGGGACAAGCCCAAGGCTGCTGTACAGGAGGTCTGACAAAGGACACACCTGAACTGAGTGTTGGGAGTGTCTCTGCAACGTGCACTGAACACACACATAAGGATGGCTAATCATGCTGGGAAGTATATTAAACTGGAGACTGAACTAAATCCCTGATTTCAGTTGATGCCAAAAGAACAAGCAGAACATTCAGATATTCACAGCATTACCAATGGCAGCACCTGGCAACTTCAGGAGAAATCAGCACCACTCCAAGCTGTGCCACAGTCCCACGGGTGAGGAGTGCTCATCACCTGTGTGCCAGCTCTCTCCTCCACAAGCAGATGTCATCTCCTTGGGATGACACCCCAAGGCACCACAGCCAGCACTCTAACACTGTGATGTGGGCCTATGTCCATCCTTTCTACTGGTAAACTGGCTATTTTCCATGTAATTGTATGCAATCTGTAGCTAACTTTTCTTTAGACTGTGGAAATTTAGCAGGTTTCTATTTTAAAAGAGTGACAACAATAAACTTCTTCGTTTCACCATGGCAGTGTTGTAACTATGATTTGTTTTGACATTATTATTAGTAGTAGTAGTCAGTACTGAAACACAGCTGCCTTTCCAAGTACTAAACATGCACGTTCTGGTGAAGATATCTTGGTTTTTAAGGATGCCCAGCACTGGTCAGTTAGGTTTTCACCTCCAGGCAAGAAGGCTCACCTAGTGCTACCCATTCCTTTGTGTGGGACACACTGATGTGTCAGGGTAGCACAGCAAGGGTCCTAACAGCAAAGGGACCTTTTCAACAAACCCTATCAGCCTGGTGGGTGGGAAATAAAACAAGGGAAAGTTTGAAATCCTTTTCAAAACGTTGCCTTTAAAAACACAAATGTTTAGGATTTAAACAGTTTTGAGTTTTTCTTTGTTATTACATTGAAATAACTATTTTATAGCTGCTGTTCCTTCTGAGATTCTTGAAGAAAGAGTTTTCCATGATGAAGTCAATGCCTCAGGTTACAAAAAACCCCCAAAACAAAATCTAGACAGCATTCTCACACGTAAATGGGAGTTTTAATCTGAAAGCTATTTAGTATGGCTTATTTCCTCCAAAAAACCCACCTGGCTGCTTTCCTTGCAAAGAGAAAAATACTGAATTGCTTCCTGCAGAATTCTGTCAGTCTTAGCAGTCTATGCTGTTTATTTTCAAGCTCTGGGTAAAATATACCCATGAGAAAGGAGAAGACTAAGTCTGAGTAGAGAGGAAACAAGAAGAGCTGCTTCAAAAAGACACTGTCAGATGAGCTCAGTGTCACTTATTTTCTTTTTTCTGTATTCTTAATCTGCTTTCACTTCACAAGAAACCACTTCAAGTGAACAAAACATGCCAGCAGGTAAATTAATCTAAATAAAAATTTCCACTTTTAACTCATAACTCTCAGACCTGCTGTATTTGCCCTCCCTGACACGAAAGGTGCTGGGAATACAATAAAACTAAATAAGGAGAATGCCCCTCCACATAAGGGCAGCCCAATTTAATTACCTCATTTTTTATTAACTTGAATGATCCAGATCCAGCCTACTTCACTGTACTTAATGAATTTTGACTTCAAAGGTTCCAGTTCCCTCTAATCAACATCTCTCTCCTTCTCAATCCCAAAAGAGCAGATGCAAAGCCTCAGAGGGAAATTCTGCTCATTCTCTGTGTACAGTGGAGTTTCACTTTCCCAAGTGAATCCAGTCTGCAGTACTGCTGGGATCTTGATAGTGACACACTCTGCTCCTGACAGGCAAAATGTATCTTCTAGTGAAAACCTGGCGTGAAAACTAAAATCCCTCTCCAACACCAAAGGGCAAGTTGTGCTGTTATTTGTAACAGATACAGCAATGCCAAAAGGATGCCAAATTATCAGAAACTTCCTTGGCTAAGCCAGAAGTTATGCTAATCAGATGTTTTGGAAAGCGTGACTTACACACACTCGCAAATGCAGGTGACAAAATTCTTCCATTTACAGTGAAGACATGTACAGAACTCACACCTGGATTCTAACTTTCTCCAGGAAAGGTGTGAAGGGAGTTGAATACCTGATACTGTAGCTTTTCCCGTCACAGGCGTTGCTGTAGTCATCAAGGAAGCAACACTTACAACACTGGAAGTCGCAGTCTTGTTCACTACTGAGGAAGCAGACTGGCTCTGGCTTACACAGATTTGCTGTCCAGGTGTCTTTGCTGCAGGAGTTCCAGAAGATGATGAACTGGAAGCTGCATTATCTGTTTGCTGCATAAGAGGCAGAGAGGGATAACAAATCCCTTTTCACGTCACAGGTGATTCAAAAATAAGCACAACAAGGTAATATAAGTAATAAAAGCAGCAAACCCAAATTTTTGTCTATCAATTGTTAGGAAGCAAGAGATTCTCAAGCTCATATCCTAAAGCCCACACACAGTGATGGCACATACAGAATGGAGGCTGTGGCAGCATGGCATCAACTCTCCACAGGCATTTGGGAGGCACAGATTATGGCATCAACTCTCCACAGGCATTTGGGAGGCACAGATTAGGGGCTCAGAGATAAAGAACAGGTTCAGAGTGAATTCCACACTCTTCATTTTGCTGCCTCCTCCCCTCTCCATGCACTGCAGCTCCACTCCAGGTGGACAGCCTGCACCAACTGGATCCATGGCTGCATGCACTCACAAGAGCATTCACTTCAGGAAGGTGAACCTTCTGCGTCCTGCCTCCCTCCTTCCCAGGCTGCAGTGCCACAGCTGCCCTGGGCTGGGGAGCAGTGACAGCCCCTGCACACAGCCAGGGCCCAGCAGCTCTGCCAGCCCCCAACACCTGCTGCCAGCAGCTTGGGCACTGTGCAGAGCCTGTGCCCTCAGGAGCAGCCCCAGCCTGCTTCCAGCTGCCTGGAACAAGGCAGAGCAGACCCCCAGCAAGCTGACTGCAGAGAACACCAGCAGGGGAGAAAAGCAGTACCAGTCCTTCCCTGGAACCGTTGTGGCAAGAGTGCAAACACTGCATTACAGAACACTGGCAGTGCTGTTCCTCACCTGGGCCACCCCATTTGTGGAGAGGGCCACGGCAGGAGCAGCGGCCGTGGTGATGACACCTCCTGATACTCTCAGCACAGTGGTGCCAGGTTTGGAGAGCTGGGATGAGGCAGGCACTGATTTTATAGACCCATCTGATATTTTCACCAGTGATGTCTGTCCACTGGATGCAGCCTTTGAGAAAGAACGCAGCATAAGGAAAACAGTACATTAGTTAGGGTTTTAAATTATTTTAAAGAAACAAATCAAAACAGAACAACAACAAAACACACAAGAGAAATGCTTTTTATATTACTAGCAAACATTTCAAAATACTTTTGAAAAAATCAAATTCTGGCAATAATTGCTGAAACAAAATTATCACCTCAGAAATCAACTTTGTAAGTGTTGACTGTGCAAATATATGTCTATCAATCTTGAATTTTGGATTCTCAATTGCAAGTACTCCTGGGGCATTTGAATTTCCTAGAGAGTACTTAGTACTTTTTAAAAGAAGAACCTCTGAGGAGTACCAAACCCAAAGATTTTAAGAGCTTTAGCAGGTGACTCATTTCTAAAGTTCAAGTGTTTAAGTACATTTTTGCACTTGGCTCTATTCACTTTTCCAATTCCATTTCACTAAGAAATCCCAGAGCCCATTTACAAAGCAGCAACCACAAGCTTACACAGATTGCAAGCTGACCCCCTCTGAGAAGAGAAAGCTGGAAATCTGTAGTCTGATGAAAGTAAGCCTTTATGTGCTCTCCTCATCGTGGTACAGCCAGCACCACAATTGTACAAAACCCCACATCAAACCAAACAACTATGAGAGGAAATGCTCTCAATAATGTGTGGCTGTGGTTCCTGGGCTTTATCTGACAAAACTAGTAAGAGAGAAACACATCATTGCACACTACCTGTGTCAACAGAGCTGTTTTCTGTCCAGTTATCACCTTTAGGGCTTGTCCTTGTGTGGAAGATGCTCCAACTCCTACACTGCCCTGAACAACTGATGCTGGAGTCAGCTGCTTCCCAGAGCCCTGAGGTGAAGGCTGGCCAACCAGAAAGGTGCCCTGCTCCAGAAAGAAATCAGGGAGGTCAGCACTTTGAAACACAGCTAACAGAAATCTAGGAGTGTCAGTAACAGATAAAAGCTTGTGGCTATAATGTAGCCACAACATTTCATCTTCTGAAACAAGGCACTGCTAACTACACTGGATGCTCCTGCACTCAGAGCTGGATGCAGAATCCTTGCTGCAGAACACCTTCTGATGGAAGCAGAGCAGGGGAAAAGTCAAGTAAGATCCAGATACCGGAGTCCCAGAATGTTTCATGTTCTGCAGAACCACAGGACATCCACCTAACACCCCTGCAGCCTGAAATGTCAAAGTGCTTCCACTGAGATGCTCGTGCCACTGACCTGGGGTGTCTGCTTCAGAATGTAGGATGTATAGGTGAGGTGCTGTGACAAGTTACTGCTTGTGCTTTGTGTTCCTCCTCCTCCTCCTCCTCCTCCACTATTCGTAGAAGAACCAGACTGAAGACCTGTAACCAGAGGAAAAGACTTGACCCTTTGGTAATCAGACAGTGCCAGCTACTAAAGCATCCCTGTATATACAAGTACTTGAAAAGACTTTGCCAGACATTTGGTGCCACATGTTTTCCAGTCAAGTTATGTTATTATTCAGTTAAGAAGAGTTCAGCTGTGCTCTCTTACAGCTCAGCTAGTGCCATGAACAAGAGGAGCTATTGGGCAGCTAAGGAGGGCTGGTGGACAAGCAAAGCTCATTGCAGGTTGTTTTGAACTTTCTATGAAATGAAAATGCTGTCCAACAAAAGAACAATCTTTTCATCACTCTTTTGCAGGTTATGGATCTGCAGCAAAAGCTCTGGAAACACTCTGAATCTCACTTAATTCTTAATTAGTGGATTCCTAATTTTAATTTCACTAGCTGTCAATGCAATTTTGTTAACAGAATAACAGCTCATGGATACCAAGCAGTGGCAATTTGCAGCGACATTGTTCTGATACTGCTCTGTCTCCAGAAGATATTGCTCTGTCTCCAGGAGAAACAGCCTGAACAGCGACTTTTTGCAGTCTCTCATTAAGAAACAAGGGTAAAAAAATACTCATGGCTCTGTCATAAATATCACAAGGATCTGATCCTCCTTGCTGCCAATGAGATTATCAAAGTTGGACTGCTCCAGCTGCAGGTATTTCACTGAGAGTTCCATTCACAGGCCTATTAACAAAAAAACCCCATTTCTGCATTGACAGCATGGCACAAAAAGCAGTTTCACCGAAAACAAAAGCCACTTGTGGGATTTTGGCCTTAAAAGGCACCACACATGGGTTGTTGTGAACAAAGAAACCCTATCCCATTACTGATTTCCACAGCATCAGAATGCTTTCTAGCAAAAATGCCCAACATATTAATTATGCAGTGATTACATTATTTAATTCATTAGATTTCCCTGCAAGACTAACTAGCATTATTTGTGGCTCGCAGTATGGCTCCTTGGGGTATCAGCAGCAGTTTTCCTTTCCCAGAAGGGTTCTTGCTGTTGGTGGTGAGGTACAGCTTGGTGCCTGGTGGTAAGTTTGCCAGGTTTGCCAGGTTGGTGGCTGGTAACTGCAGTGTAGCCATCACTAGAAAGAGAGAATAAAAAGGAATAAAACAGCTGCTTGCAGAAAGTAGTATAGACTGAAACTTGCACAGGATGGAAGTACTCAGTGACAGGCAACCAGCCCTCAGTAATCCCTACTTAGCTGCTCTAACCACAGATTAACTCCACCAGTGATGCACAGACACTTTATTTAATAGGTCTGGAAACAACCTCTCTGTGTGCAGCCCCACTTGTGGCTGCAGGCCAAAGCAGCACAGCCGTGGGGTGTGCAGACTTCCTGCAGCCCCAGGCACCACACAGCAGCTTTCCAACAGCCCAGAGCCCCAGCCTGTGCTCAGCTGAAGCAGCTGTGTGCAGATGCAGACAGGGGGCTTCTGCCCATACTCTTGTACCTGTAAGCACTGGGGAAGACGTGGGCATGAAATAGGGCACTTTGGCTCTGGCTTGCTGCATTCATGGACCACAAAGCCAGGCAAAAACGTGAGACCTGGCTCCATGAAAGTCTGCAAGGTCTCCTGCACATTCCCCAGCATATCCATCTGGTCTCCACTCCCAGAACACTGCACGTTTTAAAGCACTCATGCTCCCTCTTCCCCCTTACAGATAATGAATTCACGTTTTATTATTAATCTCAGCCTGAATTTTCCTACAGAGCTCTCTACTCACTTCCAAGTTTATCAATCACACACAGTTATTCTGCAGTTGAATGAATCATTACAGACCCATCACTAGCTATGAACAAGGTGTAAAACCACTCTACCTGAGCCTTGAGATGTACTTTTCAGAGTGCCTGTGGAAGACACTTGCGCCTTTGTTATAGTCTGCACGGGCTGAGCCACAATTGTCCCTCCACCTCCACTCACGATGGCTTTGGCCACACCTTGAGTCACAACCTGCTTCGAACCAACAGCCTTTGCTACCGAGGAGCTGGACTTGGCCACAAGGATCTGGCCACCACTTATTGCCACCGCTTGTTTCACTGTCGACTGCAGCGCAGAACCGACCGGAACGCCGACAACCTGCAACAAACAGGGATGGGATGGGATGGGATGGGATGGGATGGGATGGGGCCACAGCCACCCTGGCAATCCTGGCTGGTACACCACCCCATCTCCAGACATTTCAGGACGTGCCTGGTCACGAACAGAAGCTTTTCATTCAGGAACAAAATTAAATCGGCAAGAGGCCAATCCCAAGTAAAACGATAAACTGTTAAACCCAGGCAGGATCTCAGCGTAACCACGAAAGATTAAGTTCATTCAAATCACAGGGCAATTCCTTTTTCTCTGATTTGTAAGCAATGGCTTAATTCCAGCTGAAGATAAAGCTTGCATTGGTGAATTAAAGATGTAGAAATTCAGTTTCAACACATTCATGGGAACAGATTCCCTGGGAAAACTATGGCCTCAAAGCAGAACCCACAAAGTGCTTCAATTTTATGTGTTAAATGGTAACTGCAGTGGAACGTGGGTTTTTGCATATCTGCTCAAACAGGCAAGAAAGGCAGCAAAAAGAACAAGGAAATGTTGCAAATGCAAAAAAAGTATTTACTTATGCAAATGTGAAAGTTCTGTATGTAATCTCTAGTGCCTGGCACGTCATTTGCCTCTCTCCACAATGGAAAGGGACAAGAATGGAGACAATTTCTGACACATCTGTCATCTTGTCACTGCACTGTGCCTTCTCAGAAGCTGTGTCACTCCTGGCAAAGCAGGACTGCATTGGCACGACTCCTACAGTAAAATGCTTGAGTTGCCACTCAAGTAGGACAGCTTTCACCTAATGCTAGTTCTGGCTCAGCCTCCACCCCACTCCCTTATTTGTGCTGTTCTTCTGTGTTGCAGAAGAACATTCCTAGGGAAGAATTCACCTTCTCTTATGGAATGACCTGGATGAGTTTCAGCAAGAACTGCTGACGGCAACCAGCTTTCTGGGTTGACAGTCCAAAAGCACCTGCATCCCACTGTTGCACCGGCTCAGACAGAAGCAGGAGATGTCCCAGTACACAGGAAAATGCAACAGTGCCTGCTCAGCCTGCTCCCTGCCCAAGCACTACATGGAAGCAGGACACGAGCCGCTCTGCACACAGGAACCCAGCAACCCTGCTGCCCTGGGAGGAGCACCAAGGGCTGCAGTGACACCACCAGACAGCTCCCAGCACCCCAGAGATGCCCACGTGCCCCCTACCTTGGGCTGCACCGTCCCCTCGCCGGTGCTCACGACGGGTTTCTGCGGGGACAGGGCCAGCATGTGGCTGCCCTTGACGGTGACGTACTGCTGCACCGAGGGCTGCGCCGCGGCCGCCGCCGGCACCGCCGCCTGCTGCGGCAGCTCCCCGGGCTCCTGCTTGATGATCACCTGGGCAAGGGCAACAAGCAGGCACAGGGAAAGCAAACACCTTTGATGCCTTAGGATTTTAGTCTTTATGCTTTTCAAATCCTGTACTGCATGAGTGTGTAACTCCATACAGAGTGTTAGCTACTGTCTTCACACTTTGGTCAGACAGAACAATTCCTCTGGGCCTGAGATCCAAGGACACTCTACAGCCTCAGGCCCTGAAAAGTATAAACATATGCGAATTGGGGGGAGCAATGTGGTGGTAAATGACTTCATTAGCTGAAGCTGTAATTGAAGCATTAACCCCTGATATGTAAATGGACCAAACTTATATTTGTCTGAAAAACTTGTGACCATCGTCCACCTTGGGTGTAGCCTCTGGGAGTAGCCTTGAGTGTAGCCTTGGGACTGCCCAAGATGTATCTATTGAAGGCCTTTAATAAATCCCCACTTTATTCTCTTAATCTTGTCTAGCCCCTGTTCTAGGTAGCCTCTCCAAGACATCACCTTCAACCACTGAAGATGGCTTGTGGAGCAGCCTGTCTGCAGGGAAGGGTGAACTCTGAACTCAGACGTGGTGCTCACCACCACAGGGCCTCTCTAACTCAGCTCCAAGTGAGGGCTGCTGCTCCCTCACAGCGTGTGGGGTGGTGTGACAAAGTGACATAGTGACAGAGCAGTCCCCATTTCAGAGGTGGTCATGGAAACTACAGAGTCACAGCAATTGCTGGTAGTGTTACAAGTACCACTCATCCTGACAAGGGACTTGGCCACATCTGACTTCTTCAGACCCTGCATCTCGGCACAGAGCCACGTGTCTTGGTTTGACATGTGTTTAAAGTTTCAAATTCATGCTCTGAACCTGTTTTTTATTTCTATTCTGCAATGTTACAACCAATAGCTATAGACTGTAAATGATTACAGCTGACATATACACATTCTCCTGTGTGTATATTTTATGTTTCCCCTGGGATAGCCCTACATCTAATCCCTAAAGGCAGCGACACAAAAAAGCCTCTTCCAGGGTTTTTTTCATGTTAGATTGTTGTAGGTACTGTAACTGTTAGGAAGCATCCTTTCACCTTTTACTTGGATCACCTAACATTGCCAGAAACAATTTTATATTCCATGGGGTAATATTTAAGGAAACACAGTCAGAAACAGCAACATCTGAGATTCACAAATCACTGTTAAAATTTTTGAAGAAGCTCCTGACAGATCTATTGCAGTTTACTTCTACTGCATCCCATTTAAAATAGCTTTCAAAATATCAGCCTGAACACAACAGTGATTCAAAAGAGAACCCCAGAAAGGATGGAAGAGGTGATAAAAGGCAAGATCCCACGTACAGCAGAGCCACAGGGAAAGAAAAGAAAACAAGACACATTTTTGAGAGATGCTAGAGAGCCCTTAGCACTGGTTCCAGTAAGAGTTTTACAGCACTGGAGTTCCATGGTTTCTGGCACAAGTCAGCATGAAATGACACCACTGGGCTGCCTGTCCCAGCACAAAAGTCAGGAGGGATACCTTTGTAAAAGCTCCCAGTCCTCCAGTGACCGATTTGGGGCTTTGCACCTTGGAATGACTCCCAATGGGACAAAGGGGTGGCATGGTGGCAAAAAGAGAATCCTCCTGCTGCAAAGAAGAAGACATGGTGCAAACATCAGTGGTATGTCCAATAAAAGAAATAAAACAAGTCACTGCTAATAAAGGGCAGCATGGACCATCTGGGCAGGCCAAATTACCTGTGCAAATAAGACATTTCCAAAAATCAGTCAACACTTGACTAAAAGGAGTCAAACTTTCTTAACATAACCCACAAAGCAAATTTTAGTTGGAAAGTTACATCTCCAACAGCAGTAACTGTTTCTTACCATGTCATACACAGGCAAAAATATCAACTCATGTTCTCTGATCAGTTTTTTATATGAAAGTATTTCACTTAAAATTCGAATAGGCTGAGGGGGCATCTCTTCAATGCACATAAATACCTGCTAGGAAGGTGTAATGAAAGTCAAGCCAGACAACACTCAACAGTATTCCATGCAAGGACAGAGTCAATGGGCACAAATTGAAACACAGGAAATGATAAGGAAAACCTTGTTGTTGTTGATGGTGACCAAACAGAGTAACAGGCTGGTCAGAGAGGCTGGGGACTCTTCAGCCTTGAAGATACTCAAAACCCAACTGGACACATTCCCAAGGAACCTACTCCATTTGACCCTGCTTTGACTTGGAGTGGTTTATCTCCAGAGATCTCTGCCAACCTCAATCATTTTGTGATTCTACACACAACCTCAGAGAGAAGACAGTGTAAGAAGAAGCAAGTTACGGAGCAGAAAATCCTTCTCTCAGAGGACTTTATGCTCTCCTCTAACTGGAGTGATGCAATCCTTCCAGACAGAACTCACCATTTGGCAGAAACAACAAACATGAAGTAAAAAACATTTTGTCACCTGCACCTGGCACTTCTGGGTCTGAGGCCATCAGAGAAGTGCATTTGAGGGAGTTTGTTATAGTGCAACTGCTCTTTTACAATCAATGTGAACCCCAAAGCCATGGGTTTACAATCACTTGGACCACCCTTGAGCTGGATCATGACCAGAAATCAGGCCCTGCAACTCCTGGCATCTTCCTTGTACTGCCACACGTGGCTGGAAACATTCATTTTCCCACAGGCTGGCTCTCTGCTCTGGGTCACCACACAGCTGCACAACTGGTGGCAAATGGGAGGTGTGAAGACAAGGCTAGAGGCACAACCTGTCCTCCCAACAGCAGCTGCATTTGAGACTGGCTGCAGAAACACAGCCTGAAGTCATAAAAACAAAAATAGAAAACTAGCACACGGTGAAGAGATGGAAAGTGGTGAGTTATGCACAACCTGTAATATCCCACTGAACTATCAAGCACACTCCTCTCGTTAAAGAAACCCTAAAATTACAGCTTTTCCACCAACCAGAAGACATAAATCAAATTACATTTCTTTTTCAGAAGTATTATTTTTATGGGTTTTTAAAAATATCTTCAGTTTTTAATGTTGCCCTGGAAATACAGAATTCACCTGTTACTAATGACGTGTGCCTACTTGGACTCGTCGAAAACTTTTCCAAAAAACTGTCCCAAATCAGTGAAAAATAAAGAATCATGAACGATTTTCAACATAGTTAAGTGAAATTCATCTGAGCACACAGGTTTTTAAAATCTGACTAGCCAGCTGCACACCTGACACTGAAAATGCTACTCCAAACGAACTGCAGACAACAGTCTGCATCACCTCTTCCCCAGCAGACAGAGGAAGCATCTCCATTCCAAATGTGATTTGCTCCCTGCAGGCTGACTGGCAAGCCTTCCCCCACCATAGCCTGCTTTAATACTGAGGCTTGGAGACAGGGAAAGGCTCCTGCTTCCAGCAGCACACCCACCAGCTGCTTCAGAGCCTCGCTGACGCCACTTCCCTGCCAGAAATATCATCCCTAGCACAAGATGAGGGAAAGATTTTATGTGAGGCAGTTCAGCTCTGCATCTTTTGGGCTTTGCAGATCACAAGCATGAACTGTATTTACTGCTGTTTGTTTACATATCCAAATGTTACTCCACTGTTTACACAAACACTTTTCTAAATGCAGGCAGTTGTAAAACCACTACATGAGTTATTTTCAGGCTGCTAAGAACAGCTGCTGTACAAAAATAATGAACAGAGTGAAGGTTTTGAGGTAGGCATCTCTGGTTTAATCATACTCTGTGACTAACAAAGTGAAGAAGATCAAAGCCAGCTACAGAAGAGCTTTTTTGAAAGATACAACGTTTGGGGAGCTATGCCCTCCATGGATTTCCTTGCAGAGAAGTAGAAGAGCAGTGCCTTTAACAGATATGTAGGCAAGCCTAATTACAGCTGCATGAAGTGACACTATCATCTTGTATAACCACCATGTTCTCCTATGGCTCCATCTGTCAGACACAGTAAACCTTCACATGAAATGACAATCCAAGGAACTTGCCTGAAGTGCAGATTTTTAACGCTAAACAGTCCCATTTAACAGAAAGCTGGACTTTAAACAGGAAGTACACACTAATGAGAACATTACCTTGACAGCTGAGGTGCCAAAACTGCTCCCATGGGTCTTGGAGACAGGAGATCCAGTCCCGTGAGAGGCCGGACAGACACTGCTCAGTTTGCTGGTCGGGCTCCCTGGGCAGCAGGAAATAAAGCAGATGCTGGGTGAGGGCTGGGAGCAGGGCCCCTGCACACATGGAACCTCTTCTAACAATGAACAGTTCAAGGGCATTTCATTTCATCTGCATTCTCCACCAGGTACATCAGCAGGAACCGCCACGAGCACACAAGAGATCCACCAGCGAATTTCCACCTGCAGGAACCATGCCCCAGAGAAGGTCCTCTCCTCTGTGTGCTGCAAGCAAATGCTCAGGAACCTGCCTAGGTGGCTGAGGATATCAGCTACAGGTGCAAGTATGTGAAATTAGGACAGGTGCCGAGTCCTCTGCTGCCCAGAAGCCCCTGAACCCACACTAGCCTTAGACACTGGCATGGAGGAAGGCTTGGAGAGGGAAGGAAAAGAAAGGCCACAAAAGTTGGGAGACAAAGTGAGGAGTAACAAGAGCAAGGGACAGAGTGAGGAAGGTAAAGGAAGAAACAGAAACAAGGAATGAAGGCATAGAGTCATCTGTGGATGATGGTTTCTTGCCAAATTATCAGCCTGACACATGTGCCAGAGCACTCTCCTGGCCCCCAAGATGGATGGGGGTCCAGTGGTAAACTTACCCTGCATTATCAGTGTGTGCACAAGACTGCTCCTCAGCAGTCTTGTGACTGCTGCTGTTGGGTTGGTTTGGCAGTTTCGTTTGTTCAAGAGACACCAAAGCCACAGAGAGCAAAAAACCAGTGTCTCATACACTTGTACTACAATCCACACTTGAGTTTAGAAGTAAATGAGCAGCCATTTCTGAGAATGAGGGCTTTGGGAAGGCTGGCTGGCTTTCACAGAGCATGAAGAACTGACCCCTTTCGTTAAATACAATCTGCAGCCTTATCAAAAGTGCCCCAGTGACTTTTGCTGTAATACACATTATGGTCAATCCAGCCCGGCTGCTGTTGCCAAAAAGTCACTTCTATAGACCCTCCTGCACCCTCACACAGGGTCTGGTGATGAGGCTCTCTCACAACAAAGTTGGTTGGGGAGGGTATCAATTTTCTGCTCTGCCACTGATGTGATCTGACTCATGCAGGATGCAGGGGAGGCACAGGAGTGCAGGGAGGGAGAGGCAGCAAGCAGGCTCTGCCAGGCCACTCTGTACATCTCCACTGTGGTGGGAAACTGCAGCTTTAATAATAACTGCACTTTGACAATAAGTGCACTAACACCTGTACATCCCAACGATCTGGTGCATCTGCACATCCTATCCCCCATGGACAAACCTCTATTAGAAGAACCCAAAAATTACCCAAACCATGATAAATCACTTAGGCAGAGTAGACAGTCAGGCTAGAGGTAAAGAAGAAAGAGAAAATAAGAGACAGAAATCCCCCAACCAATTAAAAAAAACCCCAATTAATCAAACCATATTGGTGAAACAGCATCAGTGTTACCAAGAAAGCCCCAAAACACACTTAAAGAAATTCAGATACAGCTGCACAATTCCTACCAATTAGCCTACAGTCCCCTCTGTGATGAAGTTAAAATGAACATGACAGCTGTGTTCCCTCAGATAAGGGAGGAAGCATTTGTAAAAAGAATTTTTGTGTTTTCCAACCATGCCCAGCGGTTTGTATTCCATGGATGCTGCACTCCCTCACTTGGCCCTGGGCATCCTGCTGAGACGCTGGGAAGCACACACATACACAAACAAGTGTGTTTTAAAATAGACAGCAGTTCTTGGCCATGTATCACAACAAATAAATGACTTCTGAGAGACCTTTCCTCCACCCCAACACAAAGACTACTGACTGACAATCAACACCTGTGTCCTGCAGTTCAGCCCTCCCTGTGACCCCAGGCTTTTGTCACCACTGAGGGCATCCAGTTAAGAAGAATCCAAACCAGCTGGAACTGGACCAGGTAGAAGCTGAGAGCAGTAACAAAATCCAGCACGGCTGTTCTCCTGGTAACCAGGGTCTCTGCATTTCAACACATCTACTGTGCCCCACACTGGGACCTAAGACCGATCTGCCAGTCACTGTGACCTCTCCATGCTCTTTGCCACATCCACACCAGCACTGTCACCCAACCACCTGTGCCCTCTTTCTGTCTAAAGCTGTGTAACACGCTCTGTATCACTTTCTCCCCTTCCCTTCTCACCTGAAAAGAACAGGCTCTCTTTGAAGGTGTCTGTGAATTCAGTCTGGCTTTACACTGTGCTGTTTCCTAAAGGAAGCAATGCTCAAGTCTGAGATACCCCCAGCCACGCACACAGGCCAGCAGTGCAGACCAACACCTTCCTCCTTCTCTGCTGAGCACTCCTGCATCTCCACGAGCTGAGACGCTGCTGTTATACTGATCATTTTAAAGGGAGAACAAACTGCAAGGGGCAAGACTAAGCCACTGCCTCCTGTGGTCACACTACACACCTGTGCTTGTGGCTGCTGCTCCAACCGTCTGTCCAGGCTTGTCCACAATAATATAGGGGTTATTGAGGCCTGAGCTAGCAGAGCCTTGCTTCATGTGCACCGGAGTGGACGTTGGGGTACGAGGTAGCGGAGATGGACTAGGGGTCGATATTGGAGAACCTTAAGAAAAAAAGTCCAATGCTTCTAGCTTGTAAATGTTGTCAGAACATAAAAACATGGCAATAGCAGTACTTTTGAAAATGGCTTAGAAAAGGAACGGTTTTTGAGGATGCATTTCCCAGCCTGGGTGAGCTCACAGGACTTAGAGAAGGAAAGAAGAGACAGAAGGAAAGGAAAAGGCACATAAAACTCCACAGCTCATACCTACCCTGGACATGCTCTGCCTGTCAGGACAACCTGGGCTCAAAGGGAACTTGAGAAGCCATCTGGTCCACCCCTGAATCCTGAGGGATATTAGCTACATCATTCTCACTGCCAAGACCAGTGCACCCAAGGAGATGGAGAATGAGAGCTGAGCTCTCTTGCCCTTGTGCAGCCCGAGGTACAGGCACTCAAGAGTGGGAACCAAGGAGTTCCCCTAAAAAGGCTGCGTGGAACAGCCTCAGGCAGCAGGAACACCCAGGTCCCTTCACTGCTCTCACTACAGCAGAAACCCTTGAAATCAATCTGTGAAATGGGCAGCTTCTGGGGAACATGGCCAGGAGAGGCAGAAACTAGCGAAGAAAAAAGCTGCATGAAGAGGTGAACAAGGAACTCAGAGAAAAGGACTGGCAAGGAAGTGATCAGAGAAAAGAGACAGCAGAAAACACCAAGCTTCACCTGCCCATTAATATACTTTCTTGGCAGTTATTGAGAGTTAAAACAGAACATAAATGCTCATCAAATAAAATCCCCATGTCTTATAAACTGCTTTGAAATCTGAAAGGGGTAACCCTTCTCAGCAGACAGCAGAACCTTGGAAAAAATGTTTAGCAGGGAAACATTTAAACAGCAAAGATCAACAAAGACTAGTCCAAGGACTTAAGGAAAGATAGGATGGCCCCTGTAATTCCTGATTTCTAGGAAGTTTTGGGAAAAGATCAAGAGAAGAGCTTATAAAGAAAGAATAAAGCACTTTGCACAGGTTCAAGTGTAAATCAACCTGAGTACAGTTTTAAGACGTCAAGGAACAATATTGAAATTTAATTAAAAACAAAACAAAACAATAAAATTAAAACAAAACAATAAATCAGACACTTTAAGAAAATTATTTGGGAGCAGATCACCAGAAATCACATGTACTGATAGCTGGCGCTTCATCCTCTCTACCCTGAACACCAGAAAACGAAGAGCTGCAACAGGTCACCTTGCATCTCCACAGCATGTGCCATGGTGAGCTGTACTTTAATACTTTCTGATGTAAAACATCATCCAGTAACTGGCACCACACCCAGGGGCAGGGAAAGGACCACAAGTGAAATGAGCAAAGCAGCACTTTGGCCATGTTTGGTTCAGAAGCTGTCACACTGCCCACTGCAGCCAGCTGGCAATTTAATCCAGCACAAGGTGGACTTTTGGAAGACAAAGACCAAAGCTGCTCCATCTGATGCAATATGGCAAGCACAAGAGGGTCTATTTGAGTCTATAAGGTTAAAACTAATTATTTGCCCAGTAATCAAGAAAAAAAAACTTCTTAATCTATCCCAGCTGTATGAAATCAGGAGGGAGAAGAATGTACTTTTCCCACATAAAAATATTCCACATGGAAGATGTTTTTTGCCTGGGCTTTTCTGTGGGTAGCAACCCATTTCAAGACTATCTATTTCACACTTAAAAGCATTCAAGAACAGGGAGAGAACAGCTCTCATCTTTCTTTTCATCTGTTGTGAACCATTTCACTTGTATTTTTTTTTCACTGAACATTACGAAGTGTGCTTAGCTCCTTATTCTAGAGTTTTCTGATGCTCAAAGACTGGCAGAAAATCAAGGGAAGGGCACAAAACAAGTCCAACTGGTTCACTTTCTTGTTTTCCAGGGGGAGGCACTCGGGTAAGTAAACTAACATTCACCTGATACAATCTTGCAACTCATGGTGATAGGCTGGAAGGATTTTCCTGGTGACTCTGCAGGGCTGGGACTCTGACCTTGAGGCACTATTTTACAGCTAGCTGCAATGGGTTGAAAGGCTGAATTTCCATGAGAGCCAAAGGCAACTTTCTGTGTGGCTAACTTGGTGGGAGTCCGTTCTATGGAGGATGGCAGGGAATAAAACGCGGCATGTCTTTCGGTTTCAGCATTCCCAGAGAATCCTGATCAAAACAGGGAAAAGAACAGAAATACTTCTTAGGCTGACACATCTGATTCCTTACTGTGCTTCTGTATGCAAGCATAACTGAGGTATGACAAACACGCTCTGGAAGGAGGGAAGGAAGGAAAAGCAACTGGTGAAAAGCATTGAACAGGGAGAAAGTGAGGGAGGGGTTTGCTCCTGCACAGGCCTGTTGGATCTGCTGGACAAGAAGAATAAAATGATGCCATGCACAGCCTGTTCAGCTGTGGCAGGTGATCAGCCACTTCTTACACATTTCCTTGGAATTCCCTTCCACTGACCAAAAGCTGCTGCTAGTTCCAAATGTCCTTGGTTAGGGCTCCACAGGACCAAGGCTGGATCTCCTTCGCAGAGAATCTTGTAGTGCATTTTTGGAGTAAGAGCTCAAGGAGGCCAGAGACTGCCTTTTAAACTGGGCTATGGAATCCACTTTATTTGGTGTAGAAGGAGATCAATTAACCTGGAGCTGTTGAGAGAAGCCACTGCCTGTCAGTGTAAAAATGAGGGAGATTTACTTCCTTCCTGTTGGCTGTAGCACTCCCCATCTAAAGATGCTACAAATCTTCCTGTTTGAATAAAAAACCTGTGTGTTTAAAATTTGATTGTGTTTGTCCTTTTCTGGCCACAAGAAAAGACCACATTTAAACAGCAGACATTCTTCTTGCTGAGCCTGAGCACCACCAGTGGCATCACAGTGCCTATCAGGAGCACAACCACACACGGCACCAGCTTACAGCCACTCCTTCAACACAGGAGTGTGGGAATAAATCAAGCAAAGCATCAGACCATGCAGCATCTGACACTGTTTTGAAATATAACGTGGCTGTGTCCAGAAGGTTTCTCACACTGAAGAGTGTAACACACACCCCCTTGTATCTCAGCCCAGTTAACCAAGGTCTGCTGTGGAAGCCTCGACATGGAGTGTTCCAGAAAACACAGCTAAATGCCACTAGAGGCACAGCTCTTCCTGCTTCACACAACCTGCAAACCCCACAGGGTGCCCACGGGGCCAGCCCTGCCTGTTCCAGGCAATCCAAGTGATCCTAAGGCCTCACCTGCTGCCCCACTGCCATGGATCCTGACTTTCCTGATCTCTCGGGGAAGGGGATCCGGACGTGCAGAGATGCCCTGGTCCCTCAGACAAACAACACAACTCCTTCAGCCCCTGTTCTCCAAGTACAGTAATTACAGTTACCCAGAGCCTTGTGTTCCCTCATGGTCAGCTCGTGTTAGGCACTAACATGTATAACTGAACACCACTAGACCAAGTCCTTAAATGTATACACAGTCCCCAAAACACTCAGAATCCTAAAAAACCCCTCTGAAAATAGTCTGCCAAAGCCAAAACTACAAGTGCTATTCAGCCACCTTTTTTCCAACTGCATGTACTGTTCCTCACTCACTATGTTTTAGCAAAACAAGAGCCTGCTCAATAAACTTCAGATAAAAAACCCAAACAAAACCAAACTCCAAAACCAAATAATCTATAACAATTTCTGAATTATATTTCAGAGCACATAAGGAAAATATGATCTGGGGTTAGCAACAAGCAGGTAGGACCAGCAAGCTTTAAGGCATAAAAGCCATTAAAAGGAGGTATCCAGCAGAACCAAAGTTCCAAGAACTTGCATTTCACTGACACCCATTTGCTTTACCTTTGTCCACAGAAGCATCTGGGCTGGAGTCTCTCAACTGTTTGATTGGTGAAGAAGCTTTGACTGGTGCTGGGATACTCAGTGGCAGTGATAAAGATGTAGGAACATCAGAAAGGTCAGACTCTGAGGACTGGGAGAAGAGATACTCCTCACCAAGGGAATGCCTGTGTAGCTCCACATCCACTACCTTCCAAAAACAGGAGAAAGGACATTAGTGTTTAGTAGCTAGGTAAAGATATAAAAACCAAACCCAATTATTTATTTTAATGCCTAAAAACCTCTCCCTTTGTTTCCTCCAACTCTACATAACATTTCCACTCATTTCAGGGACAGTTCCCAAAGGTCCAGCAGTACTTGAGCCATGACAAAAACCTTGCAGCATTGAACCCCCACAGTAAAACAGCATGTCTCAGTCCATGGGGAAATCTGACCTGTAAACACTGGATGGATTATGGAGCCCAGCTCCAAACAACCCACTAAAGAAAGGATTGCACACCCCTGTAGGGACAGGCACAAAACTGAAGCCTGTCTTGTCTGGTAAGGCCTTGAGAATCACACCACACAATCTACTCTTCAAAAGTGTTCTTTAATACCAGTAGACATTTCACATTAATGTTTTCTCCACAAACTGAAAAGCTGAAGTAATGCAATTTAACCATAAAAGTTTCTATTCACTACAGTACAACAAGGGGAAAACAGTATCAAGAAAACTTCAGAAATTTAGAAAATTATGTGTTATTAATTAATTTATTAATTTCAAGAGTTCATTTTCCATTGAAGTCCTGAATCTTGACAGATACAGAATCTCAGAAGTACTTAATATACTGCAAAATTGCAAGAGAATAGTGGGGTGATCCCTTGAACCTAAATTCTTTATGTGTAAGCTCTGCAGCAGATCAGCATGCAAATCAGAACATTTTGTATCAAAAGCTTCACAAAGCAATAAAATTTAAAGCTCCAGTACAAGCCAAGTTCTTTATGAAGGAAGAGCTGGAAAGAGTCTCCCCTGAACCAGGAAGGAGAAAAATGACTGTTGTCATGAAAAGTGACAAGGTGTCATAATCCTTTCATTCAACAAGAGAGCAAAATCCACATTCTAGAAATTGTGAAATCAAATGGATCTGACTCTGTGCTTAGTCCCATGCATCTTTTCTTTTTAAACATCTTTAAGGGAATCAAATCCATCCCACAACCCTGTGACTCACCGTTTCTGCACCAAGTGTCTGCAGGCCTGTGTAGGTCCTGTCCAGCTGGAAAAGACAATACAATACATTAGCCAGGGCAAAGCATTATATTAGCTAGAATTTACAATACAAAGTGTTTGAAAGAAGTTTCAAGCTATGCAAGTTGAGCAGCAGTTCATCCAATATTTTGAGGCCACAAGGTCAGAAATCTGTGTGCTCTGATAAGAGCCCTCCCTCTCTTCTGCAAAAAATTCAGCCATGACCCAAGGCCCACACTAAAGTGGAAAGGAGAAAAAAGGTTGAAGGAAATGAGATTGTTGAGGGAATATTTCCATCTAGGAGTCCTCCTCAAGCTGTGTTCTTTTATTATTCCTGACGTCAATATAAGGAATAGTGACAAAACTCTTGAGTTTTCAAATGACCAGCACAAAGGTTGTGTTTACACTACAGTTTTTGATTAAGTAAGTGTTCACACCAAGCCATCAGCTGCTCAAGAGGCAGAATATCCCAGAAGCACCTGTTAAGCTGTAGAAGCAGCTGGGTTTGAGAGGTGTAGAATGTGCCAGAGCTCAGGGGCACACGGGGTGCCAGGCACAGAGGAGGGCTCAGCTCACTCTGCCCTCACAGCAGCCACAGGCTCAGTGTGACAACAGCAAAGATTTGCTCATTTGAGCTCCTGTGTGCCATGGACTGGCTCAGTTTTCTTCTGGAGGCTCAGCTTCCCTCACCACCCATCATAGTGTTAATAATTTCTCCCCAACTCACATCTCCCCAAATATATTTTACTCACCATCTGCATTAAATGTCCCTAAACTGCAGGGGAATATTTTCAACCTCCTCTACTGTCTATATTTAGGGTTGCAGTGAGGTACCTTATTTAGCATGAAATTCATTAATGCAGGCAGAACTCAAATAAAATTAATGCTGCTCAAAGAAACAGGAGACTAACCCAGCTCAGGACTTAAGTCCACTAATGCCAGGGACTACTAATTAAGAGGAAAACGAGCAATGGCCTAGTTTTCCAGGACTGCTGCATACTAGAAATCCCAAGTGCTGCAGGGTTGAATGAGTTGGGAAAGGGAGCTCTCTTCAAAGGGAATAGGGAGTCTCAGCCCTCCCTGCCCACTCTAACAACAAAAATAGTCATTAGCTGTTGTATGCCTGTGCTGAAGGAACAAAGATGGTAGCCACTTCAGCAGCTGAAAGACAGGCCTGAAGCACCCTGCTAGGTTAAAGCCAGTGAAAACATGATAAAAATCTCAAATTGCAGGGAAAAAACAGGTAAACCCTGCTGCTCTGAGCACACTCAGCTCCAGCTGCTGCAAGGCTGGGTTCCCTCCTACTGCATCAACTCCATGAAGCCAAGGTAAGAGGTTTTCCTGGATCTATTTAGATTCTCCAGCTCCACTATTCATGTGAAAATAACCACCAGGACACTCATAACACAGCGAGGCAAAAGCACACACACAGGCCGAGCGTCTTCTAGGTTATGCAAGAGAGCTCATGTAAATGCTTTTCCCTAAAGTATTTTATTCAAATACCTTCAAATTGTGTATGATATCAATCCTTTTGTTCTGGCTATCCTTGAAGTGTATCTGCACTCTCACTGGGAATTCTCCCCAGCCTCTCCTGGTCAGGTGAAACGGAGGTTCTCTGGAAACAAACAGTGATTACATTTTGATGCAGAAGTGGCACAGCTTTCACCTCCCTCCTTTTCAGAAAGCCAAAGACTGTTTTTCTAGCTGACAACTAAAGCTATCTTCAGGTCTGCTATTCACCACAGACAGAGTGTAGTCACAGCAATGAGAATTTTATGGCTTTGGACAGCTGAAAACACACTTGAACTTTACACAAGGGGACAGGGAAGAAAATGGTAAAACACTGTTGGATGAGACGTGGGAAACAAGTGTGGTATTTTTAAAAGAAGACAAGAAAAGGGCTGTGCTATGTCAAATGGAAAACATTTGTTTAAAAAACCCCAAGTCAGCTCACTGCAAGGTGAGCTTCCAATGCAGCATTTTGCAATCACCTCCTGCTGCTCCCTATCTTGTAGCAAAAAGGCACATGCTGCATGTAACACCAACAGAGCAACACAGGGACAACAAGGAAAAGTTAATCACTGGCATTCTCCAAGCTGAATAAGAAGGATTTGTAACATTTACTTTTACTCTGTATTTCAGCTTGTTATTGTAAATGCAAATATGGTTTCCTCAACAGAAAAATACGCATGAGGTTTAAAGGTGATTTTTAGTCCAGAACATTAATGTTCACTATGATAAATGGGACTGTGACACCAGAAATCAATTAAATTAAAATTAATTTAATCCTCAGATGGGATTAAAACAGAAGATAACCAGCAGTGACAACTGAGAAAGGCACAAAAAGACAGCAATCCAATGTAATTTGATATGCCACAGAAAAAATACAAAGGAGTTTGCTTTTGTCCCGCTCAGAGTTGTCTTCCCAGAAACATTACTGAGCCATACCAACACTTCTTATCTCAGGTAAGTCTTCCTGGAGTCACCTTTCAGTAGCTCAGTTTTGCCAGAATTAAGTTGCCATTCTGTACCTAAGCAGCCCTTCCCACACTCCTCCCTCCAGGAGGCAGCTGCACATCCTGTGGAGAGTAATTTCTTTGGCAAGACACCAACTATTTTGAAGGCATCCTCCCTCAGTGTTGTCCAAGGAAGAAGGATGAAAGACTGACAGGGCACTTCCCTGCAGCAGTCAGGAGAGAACCTACCCCCCACCAGGCTCCCAGCTTGGAAGACAGGTGTGGGATGCAGGTTTGGGAGAGCACAGGGAAGCTGCCCTGTTTCTGTAGCACCAGCACCATTACACTGATGGGAAAGGCCTCAAAGCACAAAGCCACTGATCTCACACCATGGAGAAATATTTTGGAGTGGGATGTTCATGCCCAAACACACACGCAGCATTAAAAATATGGGCAAATGAGCTTTTGGAGATTCCTCTTCCTTTTCCACACTGGAAGAGATGGGTGGTAGAAAACACTTTGTTTAGCACCAGAAGCTTAACCTGAGCAGCAGACAGTGTATGTACAACACAGGAGAGGCACAACCCACATGAACAGCATGAAATGCAACAACTGAATGCTTTTTCTCAGAAGGAAACTAAAAAAAAACCCCAAGCCAACAACCCTGTTTGGCACATTTGCTACACAAAAAACCTCATTTATTTTTACTACTATTTTGGAGTAAGCCAAGTTAAGCCAGAGGTTAAATACACACATGGAGTATGAAACCTGGAAAAGTTGTTAATTTTTTAAGAAACTTGGCACTATAAGCCTGGCAAGCATGAAGACTGGAATAGTGACTGGAATAATTCCTTCTTACCTCACTTCTACCAGGTCATTAGGCTTGTAACTGGGGTGGAGGAAGAACCAAACTTTCTTGACAAAGTGATTTATGCTGGGTTCTCTCCGAGAGCCTCGGACGTACACCATCCATTTATGGGTTGACTGATCATTTTCTTCTCTCTTGTCAGGGGGAATGTACCTAGCAAAGAAATTAAATAACAAACACAAGATAAAAATCCCAAACAGACAAATACTGCCAAAAGTATTCTGGGAAAGATTAGGCACAAAAATTGAGGATGTTAAAATGCCTGTGGGAACCTTGCCCCCTGGACTTTTCTGCTCATTTGTCCTCATTCTGAGAGTTCATCCAGGAACAGATACAAGTCCCATCATCTACTCTAAGTTTCTAACACATTTCTTCTATCTTAATGCACAACTGCCATATGACATTCACCCATTTAAACATTTGGCCCTTAATTAAGACTTAATTTTAACATTCTACCACTGTCAAACTCCTTATTCTGTCCTATTCTGAGCTATCAGGAAGCAAAACCACGCCAGAACACATCAACAACTCTGCTACCATCAATACAAAAAAATACAATTCTTCTTATAAACTTTTAAGCAACTTCAGTCAATACTTAGTTCTGGGTCCAGCCCGAGGTAGATTTTCAAAAAGCAATTCTGACTCTAAATTTTGTCAGTAAATATCTGATACATTCTATACAAAAGATTGACTTGAGTACAGCAAGGATGGAGAGTTAAAACCTGGAATTGTCCAGTTTCCTAAAACTAATGCCTTTCTTCACTAATTTCCTTGAAGACCAAAAGTTATACATATTTACCTGTCTTCTTCTTTTAAATATAAATAAAAACAGTATGAAATTATTTATTTAGACTCTTCTGAACTTGCACATTTTTCCTCATTGTGGTGGGTGGTGCATTGTTCTCTTGGGGTTTTTCTTCTGTTTCAGAAACCTCCACATTTTACCCATGGACACACTGAATTAGCCAATAATTTAATTAGTCAACACACTCAATTAGGACGACTTGCTTTTCCAAATTTTCAGGGGAAAATTTCTGACTTCCACCTGACCAAAAAAGGCTGAAAGACTTCCCTTGAGAAAGAGATCTTAAAACCTCTGTACATGTACAAATTTATAAATAAAATAACTACTAAAACACCTCTTCCTTCCACAAAAACACCTCATTTGGAAAGCAAAGGAGGGCTGCCTTGGGCACAGCGATTATTCAAGGGTAACAGCTCATATTGTGACAGCCTAGCAATTTCATTTGTCTCCTAATTGTAACTTTCTATTCAATTTAATCCTGAAATAAAGGACCATCCCTCAGGCTCTGGATACTAACTTGGAGACGTTGCCAACCACAATCGTTTTCTTCACATAAAGTCGTGAAGTTTCATCATTTGACAGTCCGGCATTTCGTTGTCCTGGTTTTTGAGAGCTTGAAACACCCGAACTGTCCTGAGAGTAGGGGAAGAAAAAAAAGGCAAACAAAAACCCAAACATTCCTCTTAAACATCATTTTGTTTGGTGCTAGAAAAGTAAGGTGTTGTTAAAAAAAAAAAAAACAAAAACCTGCCTAAATGGAAGACCAACAAGGAATCATCCCTAAAAATACTTTTGCTCTCTAGGCACATTTAAGTAACTCAGGCATGTAACAATGCTATCCTCCCTGGCCAAGAACACACTGCATGGCTTAACTGAGCAGACATGGTGCAACATCCCATGGAGCTGAGCCATGACTTCAGCCTGGGTTTCAAAAGCACTGCCCCTGCACGATCTGAAATAAAACCAGGCATGGCTAGAATGGCATCGTGTCAGTCACTAATCAGGACCAAAGCTCAATCCCCCCTGAATGGGGGCTCAAAATCGAAATCTTTCTCATTCCCAGCCTCTGCTGCTCTGAGGTACTCTGCTGTTGCCTCACAGGGAAGACTGAAGGCTGGGTTTGAGACAGGCATTCAGCTCCACCTGAGCAGGGAGAGCAGCCATAACCTGTCACTGCCATCCAGGTAAACCCACAGATGCACAGCCACACCTGGGCACGACAAATCCTGCCACCCTGTAACACAACCCCAGCTATTAAGCAGTGGCCAAAAGTCCCAGTACAATGATCTGACCACCCACTATGCCAACACAAGTAGAAGTGTTGTTTGCATGGGACTGAGAGGCTTTTCTACAACCCTGTTGGACGAAGTGTTTGACTGGAGAGTAAGGGACTGCCACCCTTGAGTGACCACAGAACAGCCCAGTGGATGCACTCCACTGAGCACCCGCCAGAGGAGGGTCAGTGTGGGAAGCACTGGATTCACTGAGGAACCATTTCCCCTCCTCTGCTAAGTCAGGGATGCCTCCAAGTGGAGCAAGGAGTCACAGAAGGCTGGGATGGCTCCTGCTCATCACTCCCTCAGCCTCCTCTGCATTGGTCAAAGATGTACCCATGTGCTATCCCCAAGCAATACAACTGCTCCATGCATCTGTGCCCCCAGCACAGAAACAAGTTCTGTTGGTCTGGTGGTTTACACCTTAGGTGGGTCCACACTCTGTATGGCTCATCTGCCTGCTGCTACAGACCCAAGGCAGAGTTGCAGCAAACTGCAGCCCTGCTACCAAGGGTGTCAAGCTGCTTAATGGAGGCAGAATCACTGTTATTTCTGCCATGTATTAGTGCAACTTATCCAGCTGCAGAATGCAGCCACATTCCCTGAGATATACCCACCCCTGGCTGTACTCCTCTGGCAGGCCTGACCACTTAAAGGAACCAAGAGGAAACTGAAGAGTTTCACTACATTTCACTTTCACTTGCAGACACTGAGTGAGCCTCCTCAGTGGAGCTACCTGCAGCCAACAGGTGAAGCATTTGTGTGGCTGCACAGTGAACAACAAAGGGAGCAACTGGATCCAGGTCAAAAACAACCCCCCAAAAAAGCATGAGGGAACATTGACAGAACATATTTTTACTTGGGTCAGACTGGTTCAGTTAAGCAAATGGTGGTAATTCACAATAGCAGGCAGCATCATCAAGAGAAAAACAATTCTCTCCTGTATGGTCCCAAGCTGAGCACCCAGGCTCTACCAACTCACACTGTCAGGGTGAACTAATCCTGCAGTGTAACTGTTTGCACCACAGGCTGCTGAGGAGGCCAAACCCCTCCAGCAGATCAACTGTTCTAAGCAATGCAGTCCCCATGGGCACGCAGAGCCAAGCAGCAGCACCGCTTCCTGAAAACACTGCTGGGAATGACACACATTGCTCTCCTCTGCAGGCTCTACCCCCCAACCTGACTTCCACCCGTAGAGCAGAGCCCAAGCTCAGGCTGTGAAGCACCTCCTTCCCCAGAGGCTACAACCAAGGGGGTGGCAGAGCTGTGCTGAGCCCCGGCTCTCCCCGGCCTGCTGAGCTCGCCTGGGGCAGGACCGAGGTAAGAGGAGGCACCCACGTTACAGACACTGCAGTTGGCCTTACAGCAAAGCCAGGCTGAGGGAGTGGGAGCAAGTGGTTGGAGAGGGGAAGAAACACATCTTCAGCAAGGTGGGTGAAAACATGAAGAGCTCCTGGTGCCAGCACTGAGTCCTCAGAGCACACACCTCCAACAACTTGATCACCACTCGAGTTTTACTTTACCCGGCCAGCATTTCTGCTCTGTCTCTGGTCCAGGCTGTTTGTCAGCCGCTCGTCGGCGTCCAAGTTGCCATTGTCTTTGTCCAGGAGAAAGTCATTGTGCTGAGACAGCGAGTCACTCTCAGAGTGGTTGGCAGAGGGAGTGTCTGAGCCCTGGTGAGCTGGAGACGATGATCTAGAGGGAGATTCCAAGAATTTCTTGATTGAAGGGTGATTAAGAATTGTTGCATCGCACGATCTGGTTCCCTGCAACGAAGAGGTCAGGAAGATCTGGTCACTACTTCCCCTCAGCCCAGATAAAAACAAGGCTAGAAGAGAAAAAGTCAATGAATGAAGAAAGAGCAAATATTTAATCAGCTGCCCTGCAGGAAAAACAGATGCTGCAGAAGATAAAAGCTTAAAATGGTTCTACAGAAACAGTACCCCAAACTGAATCTGTTCCCTCACACCTTTTGATCTCAGAAACCCACTGGGTTTTGGAAGGGAGGACTGCAGCCTACTCAACTACCTAAAACGTCCCTTTGAAAATAACCTCTTCTCTTCCTGTGCAGACAGCTCCAGTCTCAGCACACAGGAAGACCACAGCTGCCTGGCTCTTGCAGGCAAGCAGGGTAGCTAAGTGCATCAGGCTCTTTAGCTTTGATACTCATTGGCAGCCTTGTCAACACCTATGAGGCAAGCTACACCCTGTCTGCTCCCAAAGCTTAACAGGGGCTAAGTAATAATGTGCTTAGGCATGCTTGCAAACTTTCCTCAAAACTGACATCTTAGTGCTAATCTTAGATCCTCCTAAACCTGCAAGGGGGAGGGCAGGGCAGGCAAGTGTTTAAATCTCTTTTTTCATTACCATGACAAAGGCCCTTCTTTTTCTCTTGCATTTGCCTTTTAGCTCAGAAGCAGAAGGAAAACATCCACCAACTCAAAACAAGTGTCCACTGGCCACTTCTTGGCCGAGGCACCAGACCTCCCTGTCACCCGGATTTGATGATGAGCCAGGTCAGCAGGAACAGCCCTGTGCAGCAGCAGAGCAGTGACAGCTTCCCTCCAGCTCCTGCAGCCACAGACTCACACCAGACTGGCATGGCAGCTTTTCCTACAGGCAGCACCAGCTCAGAGAGAGGCTTCTTCTTCCCTGCCCAAACCACTCACATCAGCCAGGCTGGAACAATTATTCAAGGGGCACATCACAAAAGAAAACAAATCAAGAAATTGACTTGGGATTGATTTGCTGCTTTGTTTTGTTACTGGTTTTGTTTTGGTTTTTTTTCCCTTTAATCCACACTAAGTTCCCTGAGTCAGAATTCTGCCAACATGACTGAGGGGGAGGCAGACACCAGCACCACCACAGAGCAGCAGAACTGCCCCCAGAGGTGGTAGCAAGAGTGGAGTTATAAACATTGTCCCACCTTGGCCTCTAAAGCACCATTCCAGAACTTCCTCTCCAATTGCCCATTACATGTACAAGCAGAGCAATTACCAACTCTCAATTACCAGGAGAGTTACAGCCATTTATCCAAGGGCAGGGACACACACACACAGCCTGTCCAAAAAAGCCCAAACCAAAGCCACACAGGGAACGTCTCCTTTTGTTTTACCTCTAGTCAAGTAAAATGACCAACATCTTGTCCAAATTTTTGTGGGAAAACATAATAAAGCACAATAATTATCACAATCAATCCTCAAAACTCAGCAGCATTAGGTTTGAGAACCGTTTATATTTATGAGAACAGGTCAGGATCTTGCAAATCATCTTCCCAGAAGTTCTGAATTAAACTACAAAGATTCCTGTTCTACCAGAAGCAGAAACAAGACAATCTTTCACTGCCTGGTCAAACATACACAAGCCACAATTAAAAAGAGACAACAAAAAAAAAACTGAAATCAGCAACTATTTCAAAATAAAGGAAAAACTGATTTAACCTGTGTGCAAATCAGGATTTTTAGAAAAAAATTAAAAATGTAATCAAAGATACAGCTAGCCTAGCCATAAACTCATAAAAACTGCTGGAAAACTTAATAAAGCAAGGAGGCACCAGTAAATTTTGTGAATACTTCAAAACAATTACAAAATTTATTATTTCTGGAAAGTGTGAAAATCACCAGGGAAAAAGTTCTTCTGTGGCAGAACCAGAAGAACAAGGAACAGTACAGCTCCTGCAGACACATGATGACAATGGATAAAGGCACTTACAAAGATTAGAACTTGGGTCACATTCTTCAGCTGCCTACACGAAAATCAAAGGGGGCAGAGCAATCTCCAAGCCTCCCAAGGCTACCACAACCTTTTCCAACTCCAGTTGCTCAACTCAAGTTCAGAGAGGGAAAAACAAGCTGAACCTTTTTGTTTTTACCTCACCCCAAGTCCTCTGAAAAGCACAATAGGGAAACCAGAAGAAGCATTGAGAGCAAGTGCTTGGAAGAGGAATTCTTATGGGACTAGAGTGAAACCCGTGTTTGCAGCACCTATCTACAGCTTCCAAAAATCACTGGAAATCAGATCAACTTGAACTGAAAAGACAGTAACAAAATGCCTACACTGGGAATACATGGCATTTGGGAGTCTGCACGAGTCATGAACACCCTGCAATTAGCAGTCATTAAGGGCTGAGTGCTCAGAACTGGGGTTTAACTAACAGGGTTTGAGGGTTTTTAATCTTGTGAATTTTTCATCACTCTGTGATATCTCCTTGATTTATCTCCTGCTTTACTGCTGCCATCAATCTGTTCACCCATCCATTAACAGACTGTCTGCCAGGGCAAAGGGAACATGGTTTCACAGCACTGCCCGAGACTCAAGAAATCTTGAAATCTTTATTATTTTTCTTTTTTCCCCTGAAAAGTCCCTAAACGCATCTCTTGCCGCTCTCCTCCTGTGAAAGGGGAAAACATATTCCACACTTTTCAAGGCTTTGCAAGGATAAACTATGCAGTGTCTGAGAAACAAGGTGATCTCAGGGAAGAACTGAGGTTTAAAAAAAAAATGTACAGCATTTCTGAAAGCAGAACCAGGGGCTGCCAAACAACTTCATAACTGCTTCTTGAAGACTCCTCTTGGCCAAGTACCTGAGACCCAGCAGATGATGCAAAGGTCTCCTCTCCCACTGCCACCCCACTTGCAGTTTGGATTCCACTATTTCATTAAATTACATCTTAACACCAAACATCAGCTGGACAGCCACTGAACTCTACACCTTCCTTTGCAAAGATTGCCTGAAGTCTTGTTATTCCCAAAGTTGTTTTTACCTCTCCAGCTTTGAGGAGACCAGCAGAGGCATAATAGTTAGCCACAATGCAGGCACGCAGCTTGTCCATCATCCTCCTGGCTTCAATCAGGCGCTGCAGAAAGGAAACACAGAGGAATGATAAGCACTGCAGCAATCCCCCACAGCCCAAACACCAAGATCTTAGGTATTTATAAGAACAAAACCTTTATACCTGATCTATAACTTCAATTTCATGTTCTTTACTCTTCATTTCGACAGCAAACTGCTCCTTTATAATGGTCTCAATCTTCTGCACAGTAACATCTCGAGCTGTACAAGGCCACACATGGAAAATAAAGGAGGAAGTATTTACGTTTCTATTTTTGAGGCTTCATTTGAAAACAGAAAGATCAGAAAACACTACAGAGTGAGAAGTGAAAGGATAGCAAGTTCAGCACACACACACACACACACAAAACAATGGATCATTTTCCTCCAAAAAAAAAGTTGTCTCTTAACAAAACGCACATGTATCTTTAAAAGCCAGCTTATGTGGAGAGCTACTTTTTCTTTTTTAGGTCTGAGATGACAAGTAACAGAAAATGGGAAGAACAGGGCCAGTTTGTTTACTTGTGCCTCAGTGAGGCTGTAAACAGTAAAAGGAAAACTCCACAGTGCTGGCCCAGTGCAGCCGTTGCTGCGACTGCGCCGGAGTGAGCTGGAACATCCCAGACATTTTTCTGCTCTCCTTGGCCAGATCCACATCCAGGAAATTTACACCACCTCAGGCAGCAAGAATAAAGCAAACTCATATTTATACAGCCCTGGCATGAAGAACAGCTTGCTCTGGAGTGCCTACAAGCTGTTTATTACTCACAAAGGAAACTGTATTATCAAAAGCTGGTCTACCTCTTACAAAATCCTCTTCCAGCACAGCAGTCAAAAAAATTTAGCCTTTCAGCAGGAGTTTACTGACCTTGGTGGAAAGTATGTAGTTTAGGATTTCAAACTGTGCAAATACTTTACAGCAAATTAGCGGCTAAGAATGGAATTAGCATATTATCATATTTTTCTAGGACATGTATAAACATAAGAAGAACTATTCTTTTTGCTCTACGCCTACTGTAGACTTTAATATCCCTCTTCATTTAAGTCACCTCCATTACATCAAGGGGTTTCAAACAACTTCTGTTTTTAGCAAATTCTAAGTCAGAACTTGGCAAAGCAGGAATTACACTTCATGAAGAAAGCCTGGAAAAGGTGTTCCAGCCCATGTCAGTAACAGAGCGACCCCACTACAAAGCAGATCAGCACGTGTCTGGTTTTCCCTGGAAAAATCTCACGTTGTTTCTACATAAAATGGGAGGTAACAGCACAAATACTCTGCCTTGAGCTTCAGAGGAAGCGTATGTCTTCCTAAAAAGCACAGATTTGTTTGAAGAGGTTTCTAATATCAATGTAGAGAAGGGAAAGAAAAGCAAGTCAAAGCTTTGCTGGCATCTTCCAGATGGCACAGATAACTTTACTGTCTGATCAGGTACCTATAACAGGAGTGAGACAACTGATGCCTGTATATTCACCAGGGGTATCCTAAATAATTTTCCTTCTTTCCACATACATATATACACACAGGCATATATCAGTGTGTATATATATGTGTGTGTGTGTGTGTATGTTTGTGTTTATATATATATATATTAGGATGAGAAATAGCTCAAACCTACATTAAAACACAATTATGGTTGAATCTGTATGAGTAAGGCAAAATTAAAAACCAGAGGGATATAATTTACCTCCAGCCATGAACACCATGATGAGGAAATTCTCATGTAATGCTATACACTTAAAATAAACCTAAACAGATTAAGGCACGAGAGGTATGGTTCAGAGAGGGACAACTGCATCTCTTTCCAAGGCTGATGCCATGCCACGGCAGCATCATGACCATTTAAGCACTTTAGGATTTGTGGTTATATCACAGAGGCTTTTAAGAACACTTTATATTCATTTTTTTTCCCAGCTTAGCATCAACCACAGTCCCTCATTACGACCATGTTAGTGAAATTTGTGTAGTTAAAGAATTCTAGTATTGAAAGCTGGAGATCTTCCATGAAAAGAAAGAAGCCAATTTGGAGCAATCTCCTGAAAGCAAAGTTCACTTTGGCAAGGACAGTTTTCCAAGGCCCTGAGACTCTGCCTGCTCATCATGAAGACCTCCTGAAAAGTTGCTTCAGAAGCAGATTAAAAACCTGCCTGCAGTCCCTGGGACACACCAGAACAGAGGGTGGTGACTTCTGGCAGCCAGGCAGGGCAGGCAGCTGGGAGTGGTGACACTGCCGGCTCCAGCACAGCTGCACCAGGCCCCCACTGGCAGGGCCCCTGCCCCACGTGGCTGACAGGACCTGCCCAGAAACACATGCAACCCAGAGTTCAGCCTCCTCAGATTTGTCCAGCTGTGCAGCATCCTCCAAAACATCACCCACAAAGTCATCCTCTGTCCCTCTCCAACTGGCAGCTCTGGCTCTATTCCTGGATCTTTTTCAGAGCCCATAGCCAGCCTCAGTTTTCTCACCTCCCTGTTTGTCAGCTATTCCCATCAGGATCCTCTCTCACCAGCTGTGCTATGCCAAAAATCACTAGCCTACTCCCTGCCCCCGGGGCAAGCAGCTCTGCTCTCATTTGCCCAGAGAGACTGCAACCTGTCCCAGGCACTCTGCCAACAGGCTGCTTCCCAAAGCAAGCATACCAAAGCGTGCCAAACGCAAACCTACTCATCCAGCTACTTACTCCACTACACTTCTTTATCTACCTTTCCTTCAGTTGTGCTCCTCTTCCTCCTCTCCTGCATGTTTCAAAGTCCCTTCCCTCTCCCTAAATTATCCTTTCTGCACTTCATCAAAAAAGCTCCTTTCTGCTTCATCTGCCAGCTCTTGCAAACATTTGTCATCTTCCAACACCAGTGCATGTACTGCAGGGTTGTGCACCTCTCTCACCCTGCAGGGCCATGGATTTTTTTTCTCCTCCCCATGCTGTACTGTGACCTCTATCCCCCAAAATGTAAACAACCTGCCAATCTTTCCCAGAGCAGACTTCAGCCACAGAACAAATGCACAGGCTGGAGCACAACTCAGCACGAGAAGATGGACTGTAAATACTTTAGGAAGCAAGAGAAACCAAAGTGCTGGGGCCATGGAGAGCTTGTGCTCCACCTCCTATCACACACCAAAGGCTGCCTCCTCACACCTTACTTATGGTCCAGATAGCAGGAAGGGATGACTCCACACAAGGTACATCTTCACTTGGCTACACAGAAGTATCACTATCTGCCTTGCTCAACATGTGTCCTTTGCCCCTAACTCCTACCCCAGCCTGTTCCTGACTGATTTACAGCATGCACATCCACAGAATTTCCAACCCCACGGCTCCTACCTGACTGTTCGGCTGCTTTGTGCCGCTTGTTGGGATGTGCAATGGTGATCTCTTCATAGTCCGGGTCCTTCTCTGCGATCACTCTCTTGATCCCAGACATGTTTTCTACTCCACTGAGAGGAAAAATAACAGCATTAGCGTTTCCCACAGTGACCATCAGGGCAGTCTTCAACCTCTGACCATGGGGTGGTCTGTGGTGCAACCCCCAAAACAGCAGGGACACCTCTCTAGTGGAGGGTAGCGACCATTACACAAGTTCACAGCTGGGAGCTGGTTCTGTTTTGCACAGCCCAGGAGCTTCAAATGCCTCCTGACGCCGGTGGCTCACCAGAGCCCGGGTGCCCAGAGCCCCAGCGGAGCTGCAGGGGCAGAGCCCCGCGCCCTCCTGGCAAAGGGCCACCAAAGAGCCCCGGGAGCGACGCTCGGGACACCTCCAGGAGAGCGGGGCTCCCTCCACACAGACACGAATGGGCACCCCAGGTGCCTGGTCCGGCGGACGGGCCCAAGTGCCTCGGCACCAGCCCGGGGCTCCCCGCTGCGGGGCCACACACCGGCTATCCCTCCCCCAGAGCCGCTCAGCCCGAGCCACGACCCTGCCCGTGAGGGGGCAGCGAGTCCCCCCGCGGCGGGAGCAGCGCGGGGCTCGACCCGCAGGCGTGAGGCGGCGCAGAGGCCGCCGCGGGGGGCGGTGTCGGCGGTGCCGGTGTCGGTGCGGCCCCGGGCGCGGAGGGCGGAGCGCAGCCCGCGG
>WAAE01000640.1:122038-246140 GCA_013400495.1 Nicator chloris
GGGCGGGGCGGCCGCGGGCAGGTGCCGCCTCACGGCCCGCACCGGCCCGAGGGGCCGGGCACCCTCAGGGCGGAGCGGCCGAGCCGGGGGGACGTGGAGCCCCGGCCGCGCCCGCCCCTCCTCCCCCCGCCGCGGGCGAGCAAAGGCTGTGGGCAGGGCGGGCGCTCGCCCCCGGCAGCGGAGAAATAGGCCCCGACATAGGCGACGCGGTCGGGTTCCTGTAGGGACAGACGAATGCAGTGATTTGATCCTGACTTGCTGCTTGGAACAACCCTGTTTTAACGTGTAAAAAGATCTGAGGAAGACTTTTTAATGTGGAAGCTATCTCACGAAAGGATGATCGAGGTGCTGCAGTGTGTCCAGAGAATGGAATCGGAGTTTGGGAAGGGGCCGGATCACAAGTCCTAGGAGGAGCGGCTGAGGGACTGGGGCTGTTCAGCCCGGAGAAAAGGAGGCTCAGGGGGACCTCACCACTCTCTACGAGGTTGTAGCCAGGTGGGGGTTGGCCCTGCTCTCAGGAAACAAGAGACAGGATGAGAGTACATCGCCTTAAGCTGCGCCAGGGGAGGGCCAGGTTGGACACTAAGAAGAAATTCTTTACAGAAAGGGTGATTGGGCATTGTAATGGGCTGCCCGGGGAGCTGGTGGAGTCACCTTCCCTGGAGGTATTTAAGGAAAGACTGAATGTGGCACTTAGTGCTGTGGTCTAGTTGTCAAGGTGATGTTCAGTCGTAGGCTGGACTCGATCTCTCACGTCTTCTCAGCCTCATGGATTCTGTGATTCTATGATTAGCAAAAGAAAAGACCCAAGAAAGGAGTCCTGGGCTCATTGAGGTGCAGGACAGCAGGAGCTCACAGCATGGGCCAGGATGAGAGCCCTGGCCTACCCTTAGATAGGCTTCAAAAAACCCTTACACCATACTTAGTGCTCATCATACTTCGCATTCTCAAATCAGAGCTAAACCAGTACAATGAGTGCAGTTAATGCCATGGTTTGTGTTTGGCTTGGCCAGGCCACAATACCTGTGTCAGGTGCAGCTAATGGCATCAATGGCATGGTCTGTGGCAGTCTCATGCTTCGTGCAGTGAGCCCTGAACCAGCACAAATTTACATCCTGTTCACTCATGGATTTGCAAACTTATTTATGAGGCCACTGAATGCTGAATGTTCAAAGCTTAGCCCTTAAAGTCCTTTTCTTCTCATTTCAGGATCACTACTATCCTTTCTGACAGTACTGGCCTTTCTTTCTACCAAGCGACAGATGTGAAGTATGGCAGATCGATGGAGAATGTTCTGAACCTCAATTAGTATCTTGCTCACCAGGAATGACTGTAATGTAGTTCAATTTTATTTTCTTCCTTATTTATGCTTAATGGAAAGAGGAAGAAGCTGTTGTTAGAATACTGCCACCAGTTGATTGTGTTTAAGACTTAAAATATCTTAAGGTAGGCTTTCCAGCTCTCGAAAATATTTCCATTGCTTTGCAGTTTGTGGGGATTCCCCTTTTTTCCAGATTACTTCTTTCTGCAGTAATATGAGCTTCTGCAAGCACTGACCTTGACTGGAAGTTGCTTTTGGCACTGCAGCAAGAGCCACTCTGTGGCTGTAGTTGAGCCTGGCCACTCTGCAGAGCTGCAGCAGTTGCTGCTGGCCTGCCACGTTTTCAGTAGTGCTCTACAGTCTTGGCCCCTGCTCTGCCACGTGTGTGTGGGATGTTGAGATGGCCAAGTCTCTAATTTTATGAGAATAAACCTACAGGATGCTTTCCAACTCAGGTTTTGCCAGTCACCTTCCCAATGTTTTGTTACCTTTTCCCAATTTCACACGCTGGTTTTGCCTTACTTGTCCATGCACATTCTCTTCTCATCACAATACCCAGGACTAACCAATATTTCACATCCCATCCCCTGCTTTTTACTTTTTCCAGTTTTCTTTCAAGTTTTTCCTCTTCTGTGCAGCCTCTGGCTCGCCTTTATTCCCCTTGGTAGGACAGAAAGATGAGCACGGAAAACACCTAGACTGTGAGGCAGGAGAACAGATCAAAGGAGAGAGACTGCACAAGGGACAGAATCCAACAAGTTCCATTACCCAAAAAAACCAGGAGGGAGTTTCCTCCTTGTAGCACCAAGCCCCACCCTGGAACTTCTCATAAACTAAATAAACCACAGTGAACTATTCAAAAGGCAAATGTTTATTAGATACACAGAAGTTTAAAAAACTTTCAAAGAATTATGCAAGAAGTATATTTAAATATAACAGGTGTTATTGTAATTGTGCTACATTACAAAATCACTTTTCTACTGTCAGCACAATCTGAAGACCTTAATGTTATATGTGAGATCCATTACATTGACTCTGGCACACAGTAAGTGGTCTGAGCTTTCCTGTTCAAATGTCATTTGTGCTGCACCAGGCTGTTCTTGAGGGCAAGATCAGCTCTCCATGGAACTACAGCTTTTATGTTTCAGTAAATAAAGGAACTGGCAAGGAATAACAAGAACTGCTGTTTTCCTCAGCAAAAAAAGGAAAATCAAAATATGATTTCAGGCGAAAATCTCATAAGAGTAACAGTTCAGGAGGTAAACTCTTCTTTCCATGGCCAAATAGTTCCTATTAATCCGACTCCAAAGTGCTACAGGTGCACCAAAAGGAGAATGATGCATGGGTCCAGCATTTACACAGATGGAATTAGTAGCAGTACTTTACATTCAAGTCTCTTGGTTTGCTTATTGCCATGCTGCACCACATTATTGCTTCATATTCTTGAACAAGAGGTTGATGACTTTGGAGAGTTCAGAAATATCACAGAGGCTACTAACTAATACAAGAAACTGTACATGTTAAGGACAGGAAGTCAAAGACTAAACTCAGTCCTTTGTCACTGAGGCGTGCTGGAAACAAAAAAAATAGACAAAAACCAAATACTGATTTCCCTAGATTAAATCTGCCATAGCACTGTTATAATGAAAGCATTCTAGGCATGTTCTAAACAAGAAGTTTAACTGTTCTAATTAATGAATGGCAAGATTTATTTCTCCTAGGAGGACACTAACAGTCTGGACAGTAAGACCAATCATAGTAAGGGTAACAAACTGGGAGGAGTAATCCAAGCTCTTTCACAATAGATAAAAATATAGGTGAATTCAAGGCACAGGTATTTTCAAAATTAACACACATTCTTTTCTTTGGAGCTAATCATACAAACTAAGCCCTAATCACACTATTAACAAGCTGTACACAGGGCCTTTATGTGCATCACTTGTAACAGCACTATCAGAGAATGATCACAAAATAATTCACATACAGATGTGCACACAAACGTATCAGCATAGACTGGATCTCTACAGTAGAAAAAAATATTTCTGCAAATCGCTTACAGTTCTTAGACAGTAACGTTATCATGACCTTGTGTGTGACACAGAGGCAGCGAGCAGAGCACACAGTCACAGCTGCTTTGGGCTTGGTGGGAGGCTGCTGGTTTGTGGCAATGCTCACAGCACTACCACAATCGTGATCTATTTTAATTAAGGCCATCTGAAATAATCCCATACTGAGGAAACTTGTGTGCTAAACTTATTTTACAAAACCCAAAGCACTGCTTGGCCCCCAACCAGATAGCAGGTTTCTGCTTAGAAATTTCATCTTACCCTGTAGGCTCCTTTTCTGAGTATATGGTGCTCAGATTTTTTTTAACCAGGCACAACAAATCGACTCTTTTGTAATTTCTTGTGTACATGAGACTACATTCAGATGAAAATATTCGTTGCCCCTCACAGTGATCAAGTCTTTTGAGATTCTTAATGCTCTTGAATTGGGTTTAGTCATCTTCAGTGGTAAAAAAGAACCCCACAGCGACTTGCCTATTTGGGCAATTCAGAAAAATGAACCCCTGGCTTTCCTGAGCACTGCCGCTAGCAGACCATAAGCATATCTGCATCCTTATTGCTCCAGCTGAGTTCAGTGAATTCACAAATATGAAACATTTTTACCACCTGAGTTTCAGCATCTGGCATTACAAAGTCATGAGCATCCTGAACACCTTGGTTTCAGCAAGCCCAGCCAAACAACAACCCCCAAGCACACTGGGTCTCCTCCTGCCGTCTCTGAACCTGCTCCAATGCTCATCTCTGCTCTTTGGAGCTGCACTCAGCTCGGGCTCTGCTGAGCAGCACCTCCCCTGTGCCTTGGGCAGGGGGAAACATCAAGTCACAGACAGTGAGTGGGCCTGCTTTTTGTTCTCTCCTTGCAACAAGTCAAAGGAAAACAGGATAAACTAAGTGTTTACCTAAGATAATGAAGTGAACTCAACTACTTTGAGGAAGAAACTGAACAGGCAGTAGCGTCCTTGCTGTCAAGCACAGGTGACCAAAGCTTCCTCTGCATCTCTGTCCAGGTGAGCATTTCCTCTTCATCATCGGCCTCTCTCAAAACTTTGCCATGTTAAAAAAACTATTTAAAAAGCTTCAGTAAATTATGATAAGGGTCCATACCAACATAACCTGCATTAATATTTCCGCTTCAACAGAGTACAAAGCTATCTTTGATGAGAACTGCATTGGTGCCAATCAAAAGAAAAAATAACAGTACAATCTGGACCCCTGGGTGCTGGAGGGGAAAGCACAATGCCCAATCCCCCAAATGCATACCAGACACACAGTATAAAATGGAAGAGATTCCACAAATGATGCCTACCTAACACTCCCAAGGAGGGAGTCTACATGTACAACTACATGATTACTGATGATGGCTGTAAAAGGGGAATGCTTCAGCCACAAGCCAAGGGCTAGAGTTTGCACGTGCTGCAGTGATCAGTAAGTGATTCAAAACTTTCCAGAAGCCTGGCTGCAAGAAAGCATCAACTGTCTTTTCAATTAACATCACACTGCTAAGAACAGAAGTGGACATCAAAATAGAGAAGAAAAATATTTATTCATTTCTGTTTAGCAGAGTGAAGACATTTTTTAGAATTTATTTTTAGGTGTGACTTGGAGATGCTTGAGCCCTCATATGTATGCTTGGACTGAAGTTACATTTTTTGCAGATGCTCCTACCAAACCTACTACCGTTTATGATGGAAATATTTTGGTTATAGTAGATGACATTAATAATTTTCTCTCCTAGCTGAGACAAAGGAAAAAACAAAAACCAATTTGCTGCTCAAGCCCATAGACTGCAATCATCTAGATATGCATAAGAGTGAGAGGTTAAACCTTTGAATCCATCTATATCTAAGTGAAATGCATTGGAGAACAAGTGGCTCAGGAATGCGACTTCCAAATTAATGCATCCTTCTGGAAAAATGGTACAATTTCATTAAATCAAGGTCAAATTGTTCTTTTCTAGTATGTCTAAAAATAACTGTTGTAACAGAGCAGGCCATAAGTGCAAATTATTTAGAGTAAACAAGCAAGAAGAAAAACTCACTGCCTGTTTGAAAGAAATCATTGCATAAGTAACTGCCATTTAGCAGTGCTCCACACCTGTAACTGTTCAGATTTGATACAGGTACTCAAGGACTGTAAGCAGAAGTTTTCTGCATCTACATTTCTGCATTTACTGGTTCATTAAACACTGTCATTTTCAAAAATAGGTAACAGTAACAGTACAAAAATTGTTAAGAAAAGACAACTAAACCATAAGTTGAATCTTCAAAACCATGGAAAGCAGTATCTTGTTATTTACAGAGTAGTGCAGTATTATAACAGATTAAATGACACAGTTCTACACCTACAGAATAAGCACTGTTTAAAAACAGTATGCCTGACAACATAAGTCTGAATACAAACAAGAGGAAATCAAAGGAAAGGAGGATATTTTTCAAATTGCATCTCTAATGAAGTGCTCCTATAGTCTTTGACATTTTCATTTACAATGATGGCACAAGCTATATACACTGTTAGTACATAAAATCAGCTCCAGGGCAATTACCATTGCAATCAACAGACCTTATTCACAGGTACTGAAATTGACATTTCAAAGTAAAACTTGGTGAGCAGAAACAGATGAAACTTAGAAAAGGATTAATTTATCTGATTCATTTGTCTTCTATTACCAAGGGATTTTCTTTCTAGGGCAATGTGAATGTACATGCTCAGGGACTGACCTCCTGATTAATCACTGATATGCAATGATTTGTATTTTATCAGTATTTTTACCCTATCCAAAGCAGTGTTTGGTATTCAGCCAGAAACTCAAATTTGTGTCCTTTCCTGAGGTTACAAGTTAATGCATCCCAAAGTGCAGCTCCCAGAGCTTTTTAGAACTCATGACCATGTTACTGAAAATGGTGACTCCCAGTTTGGCATAGCTTCACTGAGGGTCAGAATTTCCATCTCATGAAGAAATACTCTGGGAAAACAGATGAGGAAAGTCCAATGGAACAAACAACGTTCCAGAGATGGTGCTTGTTTTTACCCTCCTGAGCAAGCACAGAGACCAGAACCACGAGGCCACCAGGGCTGGCTCTGCAGGGGTTTTATGGGGTTTTTCTGCCCTGGCACTGACCAACTTCCCTACTGGCTGCTGTCCTCAGAATTCCTTTGAAAGGCAGTTCCTGAGGTTTTTGGTGATTTACAGGAAATTGGTACACAGACAATCCTATTCATTTGCAACTCCCAAGTGCTATTTCAGTTCTGTGAACTTTATGCCTCAACTGTACAACTTTGTGCTGGAAATAAGGAGTCCTAGTACAGAAATCTAGGGAGGACTTAAAAAAATACCTTTACTGAAAAAACCCAACCCAATAATGGTGGTGCATCAAAATACAGATGCTTCCTAGGCTTCAAAATTATCCAAAACACATAATATGGCTACATGGACAGGTCCACAGATACTTTTCTAGTGAAAGGAGAGACCTTTCCAGAACTTCTTCATCTGTGGCTAAGCAGCTTGTACAGTAGTTTAACTGTGCTACAGTGATTGTCTGACGAAAGGCCAAGAAATACTTGCTGGATACTCTGCCATCTCTGCAGATGAGAGATCCAGAAGACCAATTTATAAGCTGTAGGGCACAAACTCAAGTCCCCACCTCTATCATCAGGTAATTTATAACGTGAGAATCCAGACTTCAACATCCTTTTATTTCTTAAATAGTTTAGACATTGCACTGAGCAAAGAGTGAACCCAGTACCTTCCAACCTTCACTCATACTATTCCAAAAGGTAAAAACTGTGATTCAAACTTTGCCTCACAGATGCATGCCTGAGCCCACTGGTTTTCCATGTCATGTAGCCTTGTACGTTGCTGGATATTTATCAACACTATGAAGAAGTTCCACAGGGTTAAGGCACACAATCATCACTGCAGTGTGTTGTAGTGGCTCACCAAACAACCAGTTTCTCCTTCAAAAGAAAGCATTCCTCAAAGATTCTCGTTTTGTCCCATGTAGCTTCTTTTCTTGGTGTTTTTGTTTGTTTGTTTTTTTTTTAATTCCCACCCATGCATGATCTGACAAAAATTCTACTTGGTTAAGCCAAGTAATCTGTTTGTAAGAATGATGCATATGAATTATAATTGAGCTTTTAAAATTACAGATAATTATCCTAGATGATTCTTTGGGATTTACTTGCCTATGTATTTTTCCCATTAGGAGAACCAGCAACACCTTGAAGATATTGCTTTTAAGGACAGAGGCACAAATGCTGAAGGCACTTTCCCCAAAAAGCTTTCAAGGTTTTAATTACTAATCACACATAGGGCAAACCTTCCAACCACTGTACAACATCCTGCTCTCATATCAGAGCCCACAGCAGATATAACTGAACTCTGGCTACTGGGTAGGTTTGTAGACTTGTTTGGTAAGTTAAATTAACCCTTTTTCTAAAGGCACAGGATATAATTTTCATATGACACTTAGGCAGGGAATTCCCACTTCAGGAATCTTTAAAAAGCCTGTCTTGCAGCAGACCACTGGATTCATTCTTCTTCTTTTTTTCAAGAAAAAAAAATTACAGTTTAAAGCCTTTTTCATTATATCTATGAATGGTCACACAGCCATGATATGATACTGGCCTGGGCATGGCTGCTACTCCTGTGATAATGCCCGTTGCAGGGTCATAACAAAGAATAGTGTCTGTGGCTTCACCGTTTTCCCGTCTTCCACCAAGGATATAGATTTTTCCATTGCACACAGACATGCCACAATTCTCCTGTTCAAGAAAACACAAGGGAATACACAGTTATTTAAAAAGCAAGACTTGATTCCTGCGTGTCTGCCCCAGTGCAGGAGGGCAGCACTGTGACTGCCTTTTGTAAACAGCCTGGCCTAGAATGTTCCCTCCTGAAAGGGCCAGTGCAGAAAGCACAAAAATTAGGGAAAGCAGCAGCACAAGCCTACAGAAAAGACTATTTCAGGTCTAAGCCTTTACTACATGTAGCTCAAAGGGAACAATGGAATGCATCTGAACACTGTACTCCCCACTGAAAGATCTGAGATAGGGAAAGGAGGAAAGAACAAAGGTTTTCAGAAGAGGGACCACAGTAGGTACTATTAATGCAAAGAATGGGAACAAGGAGAAGCACCTTAGAGGAGTAACAGATAATGAACAGGGATGTAAACGGGGAGAGGAAAAGAGGCATGACTAAAAAGAGAGCACAAGAAAAGACAGTGCTATGTCTTACTTGAAACAGAGATAGGATTTTATTTCTTCCTCAAAAGCAGGCATGGGAAATTACTCAATTAAATAGAGAAGACAGATTAAAACAGAGGAACAGAGGGTAGGCTGGGAAAAAAAATTCTCTTAAGGTAATACTATGGAGTATGTGATTGGTGTTTTTAAAACATGGGGAAATGTCACTGCTGCACACACACTTCACTGCTGCAGGGACACATTCAAATGCTGCTCATTGTCCCAGGTGTGGAAATGAGAGAGCCCTCACTGCTGAAGTCAGACACTTTCTGTGCTATACAGTGGGGCTTTTTCACATGGTAAAAACAGCCTTCAGTATTTCCTGTTACACTGAAAGGCTGTAATCAATTATAAGGAAATCACTCCCTTCAGTCTAAATGAAAACATGCAACAGAAGGTAATTTCTATACAATGAAATCATCATCCACTATAGTGTTCTTCAACAGTAACAGCTCTAAAGCAAAGCCTGGACTGCCTAACAGTGACCCCCAGCAGAAAAGCTACTGGTTTAGAAACTTCCTCTTCTGTGAGGGTTTGAGTTACATGAAGAGGTGAAGCAGGAATGGAATCAGAGATGCAATTCTAACAGGGTTAAGCAAACCTACACTTATTTAATGCTAAGATAACAATGTCAAAATTTACCTTTTGGCTGCCTATGGGTTTTTGATTGGTAATTACCTGTCTGCTGAACGTATTCTGTACATGCATCCAGTAGTCCTCAATGGGGTCATAGCAGTAAATGGCTTTGGTGAGCCCACCAGCAACGTAGATCAGGTTGTTGAGGGACACGGCCGTGATACATCTCTTGGCAATGGGGATGGTGGCACGGAGCAACCAGGAATTGCTATCAGGATCATACGACTGAACCTGGAAACAAGGACAGGCCTTTCAGACTGACAGCCCAGCTGAAGAACAGCCTGGCATGCCCACACAGGTTACACAAGGAGAGACAAAGCACCAGTGCCTCCCAAGAAAACCAGAGTCAACGTAAATCAGATCCATGTATCAATAATTTATACATATGCACAATATTTGGCATTGTTTTCCAAACACTCCCGTTTAAGAGTTCACATAATTTGTGAAGCCAGCGGCACAAGGGGTATATCCATAAGAAAGACCACAGTAACAGCGTATCACACAGTAACATTTTCTACTCTGTATTTTTTGTATTAGAGTAACTCCACACTCCAACCAGCAAAAACTAGTTCAAGCAGATCTCCTGTAGGACCTGGTTCTAAAGCAGCAATGCTGTTTGCTGTGGATAGAAGATGCAACCCAAGAGAGCTCACTGACCTTGTCAGAACAGGTGTTGTCATCAGGGCCACCCCCGATGACAAAGAGTTTGCCAACGCAGCTGGTGACAGCTGGGGAGCTCACAGCCTCCTTCAGGGGAGCCACCTCAGTCCAGCGATTGGAGAAGGAGTCGTAGCACTCCACGCTGCTCAGGCGGTTCTGCCCGTCGTATCCTCCCACCACGTACACCTGCACAAAGGGGGGACAACTGCCATTACCTGGTGCTTACACTAGGGATGACATTCCAACACCACACCAAATTAATTGAAAGCTGATTTGCTAGGTTTGTCAAGGGATACATTCATCACATTTTTTATTTATACACAGGAGGAGAAGAATATGGTCTAAAAATAACAGGTAAAGACTTCCTGGAGAGTTCCATCAGTCACATGTGGAATGACACTGCAAACACATGCCAAAGCACAGTATTATTAATACTGCAGTAGAAACTTCTTATCTGAATAGCATTTGTTAGAAAAGGCATTCCTCTGTATTTCTTTTTTTTTTAGGTAACATTCAACAACAACAGCAGCAGCAAATACCCATCTGAATTTACCTTTGCTTTTTTGGCATTTTGCTTTTTCCCTACTTGCTTACTGAAGTATTTCCTCCTCTCAGTTTGTGAACTCTACCTTCTTGTCCCTTCCTTCATATTTAGGAAGCAGAGCTCCTCATTATTTGTGATTACCTTCTTCCCTCTACTTCCTTAGCTGCATGTTTCATCTCTAAGAAGATCAAGTGACACCACATGCACATCTTTTCTAACTTTCACTAAGGGAGTCCCAACTAGTGGTTTTATGTTTGGGCATATATGCCTTCAAAATAGAGCAAAACCTCCCATTTCCACACTCCATGTGTTTGCTTGATTTCAATAGAAAACATTAAATAAAACTGCTGACATTCAGAGTAGTATCATTTTCTGTTAATAATTACATAAATGGTTAGACAGCATTTCTGAAGCACAGGCAAATCCAGATGCTTCTTTGCTTCCCAAAAAATTGCCTCTTGGAAATAAGCCACTTCAATGATGAAAAAACAAAACCTCAAAAAATAAATGAGCAGTAAGATGATTTTCATGTCCATGGGGAGTGTTTGACTGATGAAGAGCCTAATTGTTTAAAGTATTTTATTTGAAAATAAATATTTTTAAAATTATTTGATATGAAATACAAATTAATACTTCGGTATTTTCTCCACTGTTTTCTTATATACAGCAAACATTCCCAATATAAAAAAATGAAAATATACTTCTCTTACTTTACCCAGAAGAACAGCCATTTTATGTCTCCATCTGCCTTTATTTAAGGAGGCAACTCTGATCCAAATGTTAAGCTGAGAGTTATAAATCCAGACATCCCGGCTATTGATTCTTCCACCTTTAAAATGAAGCATATGCCAATCTGAATAATTATTGAATGGGTAATGCTAACTGTGAATACGCCCCTCTAGAGTGGGCAATGAAAACTTGATATCCCCTTTTGGGATGTAATAAGGATCTACCGGTATTTATCCATTACACTAGAAAGGTGATTTGCAGAGGATGAAATCCCACAGTAAGTTGTTTTCCTCATGCTTTCCTTCCCCATAAAGCTGAGATCACACTATATCATTTCCTGAAGTTGGAATGCATTTTAATGGCTTTTGCCCAAGCTCTTCAGATTTGCTGTAGTGTCACTACCCAGATGAGACCCTCGAAATCCCCTGCCCGTGGCACATCCCTCCCACACCCCTCCTCTGCAGCTCTGTGAGTATCTCCCGGGTTTCACACTTTGTTCCAATGACACAGGCACACCTGAGGAGACCATCTCTTTGGTTAAACCAACACTCAGAGCCTGCTGTCTGAACCCTCAGCTGCAGCCTGTCATTGTCCCTTGCTAAAGGACTGAACGTGCTGCTGAGAAAAGCCTGCTTGGGATCTTTTGTCTGTAGCTTTCCCAGCTGTTGCTGCACACAGGCTCCTGCTGTATTTCAAAGTTAGCTGGTCTCTTTAAATACAACTGATGTCCTGGAATCAGCTGTAAAAAACTGCAGATTCATGCCAAACAAGAACTCCAGAAAACCCTTCTGTTTACAGTAAGATTGTGCTGGGGCTGGTGTTCACAGCAGCAAGTGACTTTCAGCTGAGCTTCTGGAAGTTCACGGTACAAAGATCTGCCACACTACTTAAAAAGCAAACCAAAACAAACACACCCCACTAACAGGACACAATAAAAACCAAGCAAAGAAAGAACTCTTAATTTTTTTATGATTATTCACCTGAAACAAGAATATCATTCCGCAGAGCACACACAGCATACTCAGACTTGGTAAACTCTGGAAGTTTAGCCAGTGACTTCCACTCTCCTGTCACAGGATCATAGCACTCCGTGTACGGCAAATTAAACCCTCCAACTCGTTCACAGCCTCCAACAACAACTATCACCTCAGAATAGCCAGTTGATCTAAAAAAAGCAAACACAGAAAATTAAGATGTAGGAGATATTTATTAGTACACAGAGGGCAAGCAACATTGTCTTCAAAACTCTGTGAAAATCAGAAAAAATACTATTTAGCTTTAACTTCCACAACGATGAAAAAAGAAAATAGAAGAAAGAGTCATTTAGCAAAAAGGTTTTCACCGTTTCAGCTGTCTCATTACACAGCAGGTTACCACACTGACAGAGTCCTGTGTAAGTGGTCAAGTTGCACTGCACAATGTTCCATGTAAAAACCATGTAATTAAAGAACATAGAAAGCCCTTACTATAATAATATTTTGCCTTTGACACAGAATCAGAACAGAAACAGAGTTCAAGCCAGGCCAGACACAATGAGATGAACAATCTGTTTCACAACAGCAATCTTCTTCATCTGTTTCAAAATCAGTCTTCATTCCTCCTCCTGAGCTTTACAAAATTAATAATATTTTACAGCACCTAAATATTCCAAGTGTGTAAAAGCAGAAGGAATGCAGTCACCAAAATAAGGAAAACCAGAAAGACCTTAGAGCCAATGCACAGTAAAACAGAAAACAGCAGTGACAGGAGGAAACATTAAGGAACACTGAAACAAAAATTCAAACCTAAAACGAAAAACTAAAACTTAGTGAGAATAGATCAGGCATTAGACAGTCTCCAATGTAGCCAAATAGACCTTTAAGTTCTATTCCACACACTGATTATCCTTCTACTAACCAGATGCTTCTGCATTATATATATTCTATATTCACAACAGTAACAAAACTTATCTAACAAAAATTAATGCACATTTAAATGTAGAGAATCAACCAACTATCTTTGATGTGCAAATCAAACCGTGACCACCTTTATTCCTCCTCTCAGACTTATAATTTCTTGCCAGCATTTGTCAAACTCCTTTCTTTTCAGGTTATTTTAAAATTAAAGCACTTTGCACTGACAGTTATTTCAAGGACTGCTGTCAGTTAAGCAAAACTGAATGCAAGATTGATTTTATTTTTGATGAGCCTTTTTGTTGTGTTGTGCTTTGTACTATGATCCCACTGTGAATAGGTGTCTCATAGAACAGCCATTCATGCCTTTGCTGAGTCCTGCAGTCTTCTCTCAAAAATAAAGAAAAAAAGACTTATGACTGGATTTGAGGCCAAAGTTGCATGATCTGTCCCTGAAGTTCCTAACACGAACTTATGCACGTATTCACCTATAAATCCTGATGAGGCTTTCTCTGTTTTGAAATATCATGACTAACATTACTGAGGCCTTCTATCTCGTCACCACACACCAAATTGAAATATTCCATATGTTTCTACCCAGAATACTGTAAACAGGCAAAGGCAATGCTGACATCCTGCAGGATGAGATAAAGGAGATGTGTCTGAGGAATGGCACTTACACACCTGAACCCGTCAGAAGAAACTCTTCTCAGGTGCTCAGCTTTGAAGTCATGCTCCTTCCTGGTTTCTATGTATTTACTGTTTACTGGTTTTTGCTTTTTTGAGGAACAACTCTGAAAAGAAATCTCTCAAAGGGTAAGAGAGGGGAAGTTCCTGTGCCAACAAAGCATTACCCAGGAAAAGAACTTCCATAAAAGCAAGACACTCATCTCATAATTTGCCTTAGAAGCAAGCCCAAAGACACCAGCTAACTGTGTACAAAGAGGTTTGTCTGTGCATTTCTTTCTAGATTAGAATTAAGGTCTCCATTCATTCAATCACTGAAAAGATGACTGTGACAGATTATCAATCTTTGGTTTAAAACTAAATGAACCAAAAAACTTTGCTTAGAGAGAGCTCCTTATGAATTGCTGTAATGGAGTTTTTCAAGAAAATATTCACTTAGCACAGTATTTCAAATCCAAAGAGAACAAAAAATTTTCTTAACGTTTTAGTACCAACATGACCATGTTCTTCAAGTAAGAAAAATTTTCTCCATTTTATTTTCTTGAACAAGTCTTGCACTGTGTAGGTTTTATGGTTAGTTCCATTTTTTTTTTTCAAATGACAGAGCACACACCCATTTTTTAAAAAAGTAAAATGTGGTAGGAATACACAAAAAGAACATCCGGGCAAAGGCTAATTCCAGGAAAGAACCGAGGATATATTTAAATGAATGTTAGGAAAAGCTGTGACCTCAACCAGTGGTACAGGAAGCCCTTCTTTCAGCCCTAAGAAGAAACAGTGTGAGCAAACAGGCTGTAAAGATTCCAGAAGATACTATCCCACCAAGAACAGGTGCATCAAATAGAAAAGAGGGGGTGGATGACAATCAGCAGTGTCATACAATTCCCTGAATTCCCAAGAGCAGGCTTTCCAGGGGTCCTGAGCCCCACACACCCCTCTTGATGAGGTGAAAGCACCAACCAGAACAACTTGTGGTAGTTCAAACAGATCACATTCAAAACCATGGTAACTTCAGAAAACAAATTACAGAAATTAAAACAAACTACAGAAATTCTGGTAAATCACTACTTTTTATTTCCTCGCTGTTAAATCCATTTTGGGTAGTAAATGGGTAGCAGACAAAATGTAAAGTGAAATAGAAACCCATCTGCAAGTGGGAAAAATAAGGGACTACATGAAAGCTTTCCAAAGGCAACCAAAAAGGACAGGTTAAAATGTATAAACATCCTAACTTCTGGCTAAAGAGCACACTCGTGTTGTCACCAGACAGCCTAACAGCAGCTCTGAGCAAAGCCTGAACGTAACTCAAAGCACACAGCAGGAAGAGCCCCTGCAGTTTTGGGTATGGAAGTGTGTTACTGCTCACTGCTTGGTCTCAGCTTGGAGATTTGGTGTGCAACACAACCAGGAGGGACAGGACAGGCTTACAGGGAGCAGGAGGGACAACCTCAAGATGTCACTGTGTCGTTGCAGGTCCATAACTGAAAGGCTCTCTCAGAAAGACCTGCATTTGCCAACGACGCCTTAGTGGCAAAGGGAACAGTTATACCACACTTCAAACTTTTTTACTTCAGGTAACTTCACTGGCTTCAAAAAGAAAAAAAAACCACCCTCAACCTGAATTGTAGTCTGTTCTTTGAAAAACAAGTGGAACCCATTTCACCCACAGGTGCATCCATATCCATACAACTGATCACAGTTTATATCCCAAAGTTTCAGTAAAAGCACTAGTGTGGGGATTTTTTTTCCTGTAGCCTATCTCCACTTAGAAACAGTTTATATAGAAAACACATTGGAGAAGGCAAGAAAAAAGGAAAAGAGCTCTCCATTGCCCTCCCCTCCCCAAGGCCCCCCAAAATGCCCAGAAAAGTTGCAATGAAATCATGGGGGAAGGGGGACCTGGCAACTATTTTAAAACATGATCTCTTTTTGCTATAGGCAACAGAAACAAACAGACAACAGAAACAAATGACAAAGAACTATTCCATGAATGTAATATAGAAAAGGGGAAAAAAAATCCTGCTGGCATGGCAGCCAGTTTTTGTCTTTGTAAATTACTTCTCTTGTTCCTACCTACTCAAACTCCCACTGCAGTTCAATAAACTCAGCAGCAAAACCAACAACCCCCAGGCTTCAGAAACCACCTGAACTAGGCAAGGTACTTCATTTGCAAACTGGAGCCCCGCTCTGGGGATGTTCAGAATTTCAAGCACAAACATCCCCCACACTGACAGAATTTCTGAGTGCATTTGCCTTCCTCAGCCAATTGAGTAAGGAGAGCAGAACAAACACCAAAGCGAACACTGCAGCTTGCAGCCCCTCACAACTGTCTGAAATCCCACGGTCCCTCCCTCCGGCCCAGAAACAATCACTGCAGCAATTCCCAAACTGCCCGTGACCCAAACACTTGCAAAGACCCCCCCAGGGCAGTGGACAGCTGCGGAAGCCTGGGTGGGAGCAGGGCTGCAGGGACTTGAAGATGAGTTTCTTCCCTCATGGTAGGACTGAAGACTGCAAAGCCACTAATGGGGCAAACACTGCCAAGTGGTTTTTTTCCCCTTAAGCAAGACTTTAACAACTGCCAAAAAAATAAAGGTTCCCTGCACAGTCACTGCAGAGCAACCACCTATGAGTAAGAGTAAACAAAGAGGAGTAACTCCTAACACAATGTTTGTCTAGACCATCATTGCATCATCTTAATGTAACATATGATTTTACAAAAAACTGCTCAAATCAGCTGGAGTTACCTATAAACTATTGTCTCTACTATCATTGACATGAGGCTGAGAAAATATTTTTCAGGAAAAAAAGAATCATAATAGCCATTGCTCATAAATGCCACTAATGGATTCTTCCTCATTTCTTCTTACAACCTCAGTCACCTATTTGTGTAACACGTTATTAAGCAGCAGCAATTCTGAATTATTAAAATGTCACCGAATGAACATGAAATACTTCAGGAACTGTTTCATGATTCTTTAAAAATACAGTATTTGGTTTCTTTACAGTCAAGAGCCTGTTGTTTTGCTGTCTATTACGAACACACGTGCTACTCCATCGGTAAAATATTTGTGATGTAGGAAGGAAATGCTCTGAATACATAATACCCCCATCCACATCCTTTGTGGTATGCTGTACATTTACATGACTTTATTACAAAAAGAAGGCTGGGAAATGGAGTGTTTACCTGCCACAGCACAGTGAGCTCTCTTCAAGACACTGCTATTATATGAAGTACCTTAAGATCTCCCCTAGCAAACCTTAAGTATTTTACTTGCAAGGTAATATAACTTCACTTACCTTTTTTCAGAGCAGTAAAGTGCTCTGTGCAAAAAGACTCATTTATGCACATTCTCAAGAGACACGTGAGCTTCATGCATGTGAGGAAGTACAGAAGTGTAACTGCAGCAGCTCCAGAATTTAGCAAAGTAATATAATCTGCAAGAGACTCTTCTCCAGGCATGCATATATCAAACATCTGTACATAAAATTACGTCCTTCTGCAGAAAAAAAAGGTTGAAAGAATTTCCTCACCTGCGTGGCCTAGTTCTGGGAGACATCATCTCGTTTCCAAGGATGTGGTATCGCCTGGCCTCGTGCAGCAGCTGATAGCACTCTGGGGAATTCTGAATCAGCTGGTCCACTTCCACAGTCTGAACAAAGTAGTTGGGGTGCAGGAGCGGGAGCCTGACGTGCGTCAGGAGCTCGTGGAGCACCGGCCGGCGCAGCTCCACCGCGCGGTACACCCAGCGCATCACGGCCTCGAACACCATCTCCTCCTTACTGATCACCAGCTCGTCGCTGCAAATGTAATCGATAAGCTCGTCCTTCCCCAGTTCCAGGAATTCCTCGTGCTGGGACACATCCTCAAACGTCTGCAGCGCGAAGTTCCTGCACTTGGTGAAGAGCGTCTTGAGCGAGTGCGTGTCCGCGAAGCGCTGGATGCCCAGGCAGTTGCAAGGATCCAGCTGCTCCTCCAGGAACTTGGCGCAGGCATCGCGCAGGACGCTGATCTGGAACAGACTCGACGTTTCAAAGAGATACTGCACGTTCTCCGTCGTGATTTTCACCTTTCCTGTGTACACGTACTGCAAAAAGCAATCCATGGCTTCGGCAAAAATGCCGTTGATCTCCACCAGCATCTCTCTGCTCTCCCTGTGGTCGTTGCAGAACATGGCTCTGAAGTAGCTGCTGCAGGCCGACAGGACGGCGCGGTGGCACGGGAACTCCCGGCCCTCCACGCAGATGATGACATCAGTGAAGAGCCGGCTGTCTCGGAATTCATTGAAGATCTGGAGAATGCTTTCTGCGTGGGATGATCCCGAGGAGAAGTCAAAAAACTCAGGGCCTGACAACGATTTTGGGTCCATTTCAAAAACTTTCCGCTTGGTTGCAGGGGAATCTCGTATCCCGCTCTCCTCTCTATTCAGTCTGCGTCCCAATATGAGTACCATTGTTACATCAGTTGGCTATAGAGTCATTGAGAAAAACTTGCAGAGGTTCTTCTTCTCAGTGCAACGGTCTGAAAAATTAAAACACCTCAGTATTCAGTCTGGCACACTCTTAGCTGCATCACAGGAATTAGACAAGATGCTTGTTTGCTCACTCTAACAACTGGTGAAATTGTTGACCTTTCTTGGAGGTGGCACAGGGCAAATTAGTGTTCACCTTGCCCAGGGCAGTGCAGCACTGCCAAGTATTAAATGCAAAGTATACCCAGAAAACAGCTGTCATAGATGGCAGTTTCTGAATGCCCCACCATCACTGGCACTGCATTAGTGTGCAAGATAAAAATCTCAAGGTCTCGGCTCCAGCAAATCACCTGGCTGAGAGAAGTCAATGACTTCCTGGATAATGATCCAGAACTTGAACTTCTCCCTTTCTCCAGTGTGATCCTCATTTCAGCTGGAGCCTCTAAACTACTAACATAACAGCACTAGTCAAAAAGGGGGGTGGGAGGATAAGACTGAAATTCTAAAAGCAAAAACTTAATTGAGTAACCACTCCATTTTCATTATTAAGTCTATCATAATGAACTCTTACAACACTGGTGTTAAATAATAATCTGTGATCTCAACAAGTAACCTTGACTGTAAGTTTTTACCTGTTCATTTCTAACATCTAAAACTTAGTTCACTAATAATCTATGATTCAATTAAAAATTATTGTAAACTGCTAGCACACAAAAGAGAATGAAAGAGGAACTAGTTTTGTGTAAAACCACTGGAAATATGAACAAAGGCCAACTTGCTGAGGACAGGGAGATTTTCTGTTTCCAAAGCACTACTGGCAAATAATTACTAGCAGAAGTTTTTGCTTGAACACCTTCCAGTTTCAAGTACAAGTGTAAAGGTTCCTCCCAGCATGCAAACACACACATTATCAGAGGGCTGAAGTTGCAAAAATCAAATACTCAAACGTTTGCATGTGCCAATACTAAAGCATGTAGGTGAAGAAAATGCAGCTTTGCAAATAGCACGTTAGAGGTAGTGAGAGCAAGCAATCTAGCACAACAGGGCTTTCTGCCTCCCCTGGGCTTAGAAATTACCTGGATGAACATACACCAAGACAGACTGAGGTAGCAAGAGGCTGGCAAAGCATCCCCTCTGGCCTGGCACCGGTACAATTCTAAATGCTTGTAATATTTATTTGTATGTCTACAAGGCCACAAACTGAACTATTTTAAAGTTTATGGAAATTTGTTTCATGCCTCCCCAGATTTTATTCAGTTTCCCTGAATTCACAGTCAGGAAACACTAACTCCTAATGGCAACTTCATTTCCTGATGAGCTCCCATCCTCAGAGCTGCAATTACCCAGTCCCAGACTGGCCACGTCATCACTTAATATAGAACACAATGAACGTGCTTTTTTTAAACAGCTGTTTTACACAGCACCTTTAAAAGGCACCATCTGAACAAACAGCAAGGAAAGAATGCAGGCTGTACCTTCACCCATTGACAAAAGAGGTTCTAAAACTATCACATTCCCAACAAAATTTTTTACACAAATTTACAAGGTAACTTCTTGGTCTGGGGCTCATTCACCCTACAAAATATTTAGTTTTAATTTGACTTAAAACAGGACCAGTTGTGACTCTGATGACTGAAAAACACTGTTGCAATGAGCCTATCTAATAACTGATTGCTTCAGAGAGACTAAGGAGGCTCAAACGGACAATCTGATCTGTAGCTGACATTCTATCCCATGTATTGCACAATCACTTCACCCTGGAATGACACAGGCCCAATACAAAACAACACCAAAAACCACCCACAGCACCTCACCAGCTCTGCTGCCAAAATCCCACCCCCTAAGCTGAATTTCATCTGCAACTAACAAGGTACTACTAGCCTGAGAAAGTGGGCATAAACAAAGCAGCAGCAGCAGCAGCAAAAGGAAATAGAAGAACAGAACAAACATTAATATGAACACTAAAGGCTGAATTTCAGCATTGCAGATTTGAATCAGATGAATTTCACAAAAGCTAATGGACCTTTTCCAAAGAAAGTTAGCCTGAAATGAGAAGCAAGATCCTGACATTGCATTAAAGTGCAAAATACAGCAACTAAGTAAAAAATCTTCAAGATTGTATCTTTCTCATTATGTGAGAAGTTAAGACAGCACCGTATTATGCAATCAATAACCAGAAAAAAGGGCTCTGGCTTACAACTGCTCACTGAAGGAAGCAATGTCTTCTTTATGCTTAGAACATCACAAAATTAGTGGTCAGCAAATGTTTTCCTTTTTTTTTGTATGTCAATAATGGTTTAAAGAAATGGGAGAATGAAAAAAATCCACAGAGTAAAATGTAATCAAGGGGATGAATATAGTAAATTCACAGATAAGATACTAAAAGGAGAAAGAACTCCACTACATGGCAGAACATGTTGTTTTTAGATGTACTTTCCTTCAATTTCTGTCCAGTAATTACTTCTGCAGGTTTGCTTCAGCAAAACAATTTCACAAGCCTATCAGTAACAGTGTCACATGTTCAGCTCTATCACATATACGTGCTGCCTTCCTGCAAATCTTGCTCTGGCAGTTTTAAAATGTCACCTTCCAGCTGCCAAAGTGGGAAAGGCAGAGGGGAACCTGTGCCTGAAGCTGAGCAAAGGGGGAAAACACAGCAGGACAGACCTGTCTGCACCTTTCCTATATGCAGAGGTACCTAACACGCTTTACCTGCCTACAGACCCTGCACTGTAAAACACCAGCCATTCAGAGAATGTAACACTCAGATCTCTTCAGTAAATTTAAACAAAGCAAAAGAAAAATACATATTTTTCCCCAAAGACAAGTACTGGAAATTATTTGATCAAAGAGAAAAAAAATAATACAAAATCCACTGGATTGCTTGTCTGAGCAAGGGTCAACAAGGATGAATCTTAAGCATTCAGAGTCTGCCCATTTGAAAAACTGGAAAGGAAAAACAAATCACACTTCCAATCAACAGATTTTAAAAATGCTTTCCAAACACAGACATGGGTCTGACATGGATGTTACCTCACACACATCTATTTCTGAGTTAAGCTGGGTTCACCACGAGCTCAGGTTCCTCTATTTCCTTCACCTACACCATCTGTAAGTTTGTCTACACAAGCTGCTCCTAAGAAATACCCTACGTGCCCAATTCAGAGGCTGGCAGAAGTAGTCTATTAAATGTCTGCCCTGACACCTTCTATCAGTAAATTCTCTAACTCAAAATATTTTTATGTTGCACTAAACTCCTCCTTCCTCTACTGCAACACGCTGGTGTGTGTTACCCGTCTCCCTTCACCCCAGGCTGTGCCACAGGGTTTGTGTGACCGGTGTCACAGCTCCGGGGCGAGGCCCTTCAGCGACACCCAGTCCGCAGGAGTGCCGAGCTCCAGAGCTCGCCCTCGGGGCGCGGTTTCCGAGTACCTGAGGCTGCGCTGGGCTTCTGCGGCTGCCAGGGGAGGGGACGTCCAGCCCGTGCCCACCGCTGCCAGCACCTGGCGTGGCCGGACCGCTGACCGCCTGTGAGGGGAGAAAAGGAGGCGCTGGGAGGGGCGGGCAGGGCAGGGCCGGCAGCGCCAGCCGGGCCCTGTGTGCTGTCACCCGGGGCGGCGGGAGCAGCAGCACCCCCGGGCACAACGAGTAACCCGAGCACCCCCAGGAAGGCAAGCCAGCCGCGGGAACGGTGTGCTCATTGCGAGGCCCGGGAAGTGCCGCCAGGTGAGGTTCGGCAGTCGCGGGTGCTGTGAGACTGCGGGTAAGGCGGTGCCGCGCCTCAGGTGCGCGGTTACCAGGGAGGCGGAGAGCGACTTCCCGGCGGAACCACAGCACGTGCTCCCTTTGTTTGGAAAGGAAGAGGGGGTGGGGGAAAAGAGCATAACCTTTCCCTCTGACAAAAAACCACAACGTTTAGTTTTCCTTTCTTTGTGATATGAAAAAGACCAAAAATTAGTTGGTTTTAAAGATTTAAAAAAACCCAAAACAACCAAAAATTCTTGTTCTACAACGGATATTCAGGATTTGAATGTCTAAGATGAAGTCTTTAAGAATAGCGACGAACTAGTAAACAATTCAGTGATCGAACTGATTGACATGATAAAATTGAACTGCGGAAGTTTTTTATTCTAATCTAAGACACTGTCTTGATTTTTAAAAAAGAATGTCAAAATTCAATAGTAATCCAAGCTAGTGACACACGAAAAAAGCCTTAAGTGCCCTCAAAAGTCGCCCAGCAAAAAACAGGAACTGATTTGGACATGACAGTCACGATTATTGAGTAAAACAAAACAAAAACAAGAATGAAAAGGGACACCTTGAAACTGCAGAACACTTTATGTACCGTTTTGTAAACGAGAAAGTCCCTCAGTGGGGAAAAAAACAACTTACATGGGGGAAAAAGGAGGGGAAAAAAGCACACTGCGTAGCATTATTCATGTACGGGGAAGAAACAGTGCAACAGTCCCAATCCTTCCCCTTTGGTATCGCTGTCGTTACTGCACGTGATTCATATTTTGCTAAACCAAACCCGAGCCTGAGCCCCGGCCACAGTGCTCCCAGGGCTCCGGGGTTCAGCCAGATGCCAGCACATCCCACACCAGGCAGTGCCCGCCGGGCTGGAGCACGCCCCGGCCGCCCGAGCGACGGGGAACCCGGCGGGGAAAGCTGCACAACGGACCCGCCCGCGCCCAGCCCCAGCACGGCCGGGCAGGGAGCCCGCAGGAGCCGCTCCCGCCGGGAACGGCGCGACACCGAAACCGAGCAGAGGCGAGGAAAGCGCGGCCGGAGGCGGCGGCACAAAATGGCTCCTCCCGTCCCGCCCTCCAGCTCACCTTCACCCCGGGCCGCCGCCGCGGCCCCCCCGCGCCCCGGCCAATCCGCGCCCGCGGCCCCGCCCCCCCGCGCGGCCAATCCGCGCCCGCGGGGGGCTCGGGGGCTCGCGCGGACCCGCGTTACGAAACGGCCGCGGCTCCGCGCGCCCCCCGCCCGCTCTACCCGCCGGCACTGCCCGGGGCTGGGGGGAACAACAACAACAACAACAACAGCAACTGCAGCACCGCGCACCGCAGGACGCGCATCCCCGCGGCTCCGGTGCTGCCTACAGCCCTCCCCCAACGTGGCACCGCCGCCTCGCGCTGCCGGCAGAGCCCCGGACGCGCTGTCCCCTCCGCGGCGACTAACGGTGCCGGCCTACCGCGCGTCTCGGTTCCGCGCCCCGGATGTCCCGCACTGGCTTCCCCGCCTTTCCCGGGGGTTCCCGGCCCGCCGTGGGGCACCGCACCCCTCGCCCTCCCAGCCGGGAGCGCGCCCCGCACCCCGCACTCACAGCCGGGATCGCGCCCTGCCGCGCTGCGCCCCGCGGGAGCCGCCGGGGTCGGGGTCGGTGGGGTCGGGTGGGCGCGGAGCAGAGCGGAGCGATCCGGAGCGGTGCAGCGCGCTCGGGCCTCTCCGCCGCCGGTCGCGCTGCCAGCGCCGCTCAAAACAAAGGGGCTGGCGGGGCATGTGACCTCCGAGCCACCGCTCATGATGTCACCGGCTCCGCGCGGCCCTGGGAGCTGTAGTTCTGCCGCCCCGCCCGGAGACGGCCCCGCTGCCGGCGGCCGTCAGCGTCCCGGGAGGAGCCGGCGACAAGCGGCGGGGGCGGGAGAGCCTCGGCGGCAGCAGCGAGGAACGGCAGCGGATTCCGTCGCTGCGAGCTCTTGCCATCGCCGTCTCTTTGCCGGGGCCGGGGAGAGCGCACCCCGCGTACCCCACAAGTATACCCGACCCACCCCGCCCCGAGAGCGGGCAAAAGCTTCAGGTGCATCGATGCAAGCGGGTGCATCGTGATGGCACCTTCCAGCGGTACAGTCCCTTGTGCCGGCTCTGGGGAGCCCTACCGAAGCCCTCCGGCAAGAGCCGGCTCCCAGACCAAAAACAACACCCTGTCTTGGGGTGGATGTTGAGCCTACATGAACAAAACAAAAACGATGACATGAAAAAAATTAACCAAGATAGAATCTTTGTCTACCTGAGCTACAGCTCCACCCAATTAATTCAGAATTTCCAGTTCCTCTTCAACAGTAACATAAAACAGTGTCCCTGTCCCTGCTGACCACGGAAAGCCAAGGTCATCTTTAAGCTGGGATACTTAAGAGGGAGCTCTGCTGTCACAGCTGGGGGTCCCAGGGGTGGCAGCCAGTCAATTGCAAATATAAAAGCAGGACCCTGGTGTCATCGCCCTGCAATTTCATGAGCAGGTCTGAGCCTGTCCTGGAGCCCAAATTCACTTCATATCCAAAGTATTTGGACAGTGGCCCATGCTCCAACACAGGCTGATGGAACATGCCTGGGAGTATGGAAATTTATTTTTGTTCTGCCCTTTAGCATAAGCAAACTTGCAAGCCCATAATGCAGAGTAGCGAGACGAGGGCAGGGACATGCATGCTTAAATTAAGATCATTACCTGGTACTAAATGAGGCCTTATGCAACGCCGTGGAGCTGATGTGGGCAGGTAACTGGCTGTGTTCTTCCTAGAAGGATGACCTCCCCTCTGTCCCCTTGCTGCCAAGGGAAAGGAAGAAATACAAGTTCTTTTATTAGCTCCCCCCTACGTTGCTCTCCTAAATGTTGGATATCAATCACAGGCATATTAGATCTTTACCTTTTGGTGAACCTCCCCTGAGCCCAGGATATTCCCAGGAAGCGCACCCAGCCGTGTGCTCTTGGCAGTAGCTGACTCTGCTCTGCCACTGAAACTTGAAGAGGAGCAGTGTGTGCTCAGGACGCCAGGGCTGACCCCTTCCAGAGCAAACTAGGCTCAGATTTTCATAGGCTAAACAAGCTCTGATTTCTCCTGGGGTCAGGTAAATTGCAGCTTTGCAAAACAGTTAGAATTATTAAGTAAAAATTAAAAGGCTGAGTTCTGAAAATAGACTGAAAATGTCAATTGATTTTGGTAAATTGTTTTCACATAAATCTTAAACAATTGAAACCTTCAACCATTTTCCTGCAGAGCTAAAACTCAGAACTGCTTGACTTCTTTAGAAGTCAGTGTTGAGTCCATTTCTCATTCTCTGCCTGGAAAAGCAAGAAGGACCCCAAACAACATAAACAGCAAAGAGAAAATCAGCAGCAAGACCACCTCATGGAATACATGTCTGTTGCAATAATGTATTTCACCCACTGAATATAGGAAATAATAATCTGAAGTCTTGTTACAAAGACATTAAATCTAAAAGTGACCTAAGAAAAATGTTTTGCTTAAAATAGATTTCTTATCCTTTATATCCTCTTGTCTGCCCCAGTTCTTTGAGTCTGTAACTCTTGGGGTCAATATGAGTATGTAGAGATCACTTGAGAAAGCATAACTGGGATTAAAGGAATGAGTCAGAGGAAGGAAAAATCAAAACAGGATCAAGATACCTCTGCGCTGCCTTTAAAGAGCTATCTGAAAGCACTATGTTTACTCCAATAAAAACTGCACGTGGCAAAAATATCTTGAGTGAAGAGGGTAGATGGAGCATTAAAAAGAAAATACTAATTAAAAATACTCATTGAGCAATCAATCATTTCATAATGTACTCATGTATGCATGTGGTCACATCCAGGCACTTCCAGTTCTGAAAGCCAACGTCACTGAGGATGTCTGAAATTAAGGATACTTGAGTTGCCACTACATCCTATTGCTCTTCATTCCTCTGCTAGCAGGGGCATTTGTTCTTTCTCAAGCTGCGCCAAGCATTTCTCTCAAAATAAGCAGTTGCACACTGCCTGAGAAGCTGAAACCAATTATTAAAGGTTACTCATTTCTATAAAGCTTTGTTAATACTTTTTTAACAATGTAAAGTACTTGTAAAGCATTTAGGCCAATGTTTTACAAACTGGTCAGTGATTTTGGAGATTTTGAAGGCTTCTTCAGGGCACTGGAAAGGTTAAAACCTAAAATTAGAAGCCTGCGTGAAGGTTTTGGCATGAATCCACCAATGTGCATGTGTTTTTCTGGTGGTATTGGATTTGAATACCACTGCTGGGCACTTTTCAGACACATTTCACCGATGCACTGGGCCACCTAAATGGTCCATGCATTCCTCCAGGTAAAGGTAATAGCTATTTGGGGAACTTTGTGCCAGTATGCTCCTGGGAAGTTTCCTCTGCTGTGGGGATCGTGGTTGCTCCTTACCAGACTTCTCTAAAATTAAGGAAAACCCAGAGCTGTTCAAGTGGCTCATACACAGAGAAAAACCCCAAATCCATGATTACTTCTCCTGGGCACCTGTGCAAAACAGCCAGGGGAAGGGCTCAGATCTGAATGAGGGAAGAGATGCAGGTGAGCCACAGCAACCAGAGCAGGAGGCTGAGGAAGACTAGGAAGGGAGAGGACAGTCTAAACACCATGTCCCTTACCCTGATCAGAGAGAAGAGAGCAACATGTAATTTGGACATTAAAAACCCTGAATGCAACACGGGATGGGTATCACTGGATAAAAGAGAGGATTTAGACATTTGAGTTAAGACAAAGATGAGTACAGCAAATAATGACAAATAATAACCAACACAAGGAGTGTTATGAAGAGCTGTGCAACAAATGGAGCAGAGATGAAACCAATTGTTCAGTACAAGGAGGAAGAACATATTCTGACATTTGTATGAAAAGTTTTAGTGGTTAGAAAGCTTAAAAAGAAAAAAAGAAGTGTTGTTGAACGACATCGCTGCTGAGCCTGATGCAAGTATGCACAAAATGTAATGGCAGAAGCCATTCAGCAGGATTACAAATAGTGCTGAGCAAAAGGAAGGGTGATGTTACTAGGAATTTGTGAGGAAAAGCAGAAGAATGAGTTCAGTAACTCTTGCAGAATTTGCTTTTTGAGAATGCCAGAAAAAAAGCACTAAAGTGCAGTAAGTAAAGGAGAAGAGGTGTATGGAAATAGCATTTAAAAAAGGCTGGATAAAATGAAGATGGAAGTACAGCAAAGTTTCTTCGTGTGGTGAGGGGACGATTCTCCCCCTGAACTCTGCTCTCGTGAGACCCCACCTGGAGTACTGAACACAGCCGTGGTGCCCCCAGCATAAGAGGGACATGGAACTGTTGCAGGAAGTCCAGAGGAGGCCACAAAGTTGATAAGGGGACTAGAGTACCTTCCCTGTGAAGACAGGCTGAGAAAGTCAGGGCTGTTCAGCCCAGAGAAGAAAAGGTTACCTGGAGAACTCATGGCAACCTTCCAGTACCTGAATGGGCCTATTGGGAAGCCAGAAGGGAACTCTTGGTCAGGAGCTATGGTGATAAGCCAAAGAATAGTGGGTTCAAACTGAAAGAGGGGAAATTTAGGTTAGATATACAGAAGAAATTCTTTCCTGTGAGGTGGCTGAGGCACTGGAACAGGATTCCCAGAGAAGCTGTGGCTGCCCCATCCCTGGCAATGTTCCGGCGGGCCCTGAGCAACCTGGTCCAGTGGAAGGTGTCCTGGCCCAGTGCAGGGGGGTTGGAAAGAGTTGATCTTTAAGGTCCCTTCCAACACAAACCATTCTATGATTCCATGATTCTATTATTCTTTGATAAAAGACATCTCACAGAAATACAGAAAACACACCAAAATTTTCTAAAATCCTTCCCATGACTTTGGACTCTTTCACTATCCTGCCAAAAGTCCTGTGGGTCACATTGACTTGAGCTGGTCTGCTGGGATAATCAGCAGGTACACGCATTTAGGCTGGAAGGCATTTTTCCAGGACCAGTCCCTTTCAGCCTCTCCCCTTCCCATCACCTGTTTGAAATGGCACCTGTACCAGGAAATGTCATCTGCAACACGAGCTGCTGCACTGGCACTTGGATAGGAAGGGCTCTGGAAAAAAAAAATAGTCCCCTCCTCTAGTTATTTTTGCCATTTTCACTGCCTTCTGGCTGGCTCTGTAGATCCCCCTTTCCTCTGGACACTTCTGCTGCACATCGTAGCCCTTTGCTCATGCTGGCAGTGCTCCCTGGGTGTCTCTGCCGCAGTCAGGCAGGAGGATGGGGGAGGAACGGGGCATTCTCCAGAGCCAGGCTCTGTGCTCAGCCCTGCATGCCCCATGCCCAGCTGGGTGCTGTCCCACTGCCTGCATGCTCAGTGCTCACTCCTGCTCAGCCAGGGAGGCTCTGAGATTCAACGGGGTTCCTTCCAGTACACACAAAAGCCACCGTGTAAAACATCAGTACCATGTTTACATATTCAGCACTGCAATTGGGATTGCCTATCCCCCTGTACACCTTGGCCCTAGGCCAGCCCATGCTCCTATCCCATGCAAATCCCCTCTTTTCCCACTCATCTCGGTGATTCCCACTCATTCACTGCTGTAAGCACCTCAAAACAAGGCCCATGCCAACAGTCCTCCTGTGCAGAAAGTATGTGTCTAATTTTTTCCACCCAGTATCTCCCATGTTCCAAGCTTGGGAGATGACTATGGGAGTGTAATTGCAGAGCTGAGAAGAATGAACATTGCATCACTGCTGCCATAAACACTGAACTATTTATTTTTGTACAGCACAGAGTATCGAGACACCATGAAACCAGTGCCTAGTTGGGGAGGTAGAGTCTGTTGTGCTGGGGTTTGTCTGGTTCCTCTCTTTGGGGAGAAGAAAGAAAGAAATGAAAGATGTTTGAGTTCTTGTTGGTGCCATGGGTGATGACTTGAAGGGAGTTGTTCTTGTGGAATGGCAGACAGACACAGCAAGAGAGTAGCAGGTACCTACAAAAACAGTTCCCTGAGCCCATGTGGTGTTATCACTGTTCCCACTCAGCCTTGTAACCTCAAGCCCAACCACAGCCCCACAAGTGTTTGCATTAAATATTCTCTCACAACAGTGCTTTTTCACACATCCCTACGCCACAGGCCTTTCCTTTCTGCCATGCTGCCACAGAACACCCTACAGCACAACTCCAGCTCTGCCCTTCAGCCACACTAAATAGCTCTCTCCTCAAACCTTTTGCTAATGCCAGGACCAATAATTAGGCAGGAGCATTGCACCTCTTCATCTCCAAGACCTTCAGGCATTTCACAAGTTAAATAAATCCTTTCTCCAACCCAAGTAACCATGAAAAGCTTTGACAGTGAAGAAAACAGACAGGTTGCAAACAAACAGTATTTTGAATGGGCATATGCATGCCAGTCTCCCCAATAGAGAATCTCAGACTTTCAAAGCTGTCAGAGACCTCCAGGCTTGCAAATCCCTGCCACCACCTGTTTCTGGTGCCCCTCTGGCAATAGGCTGAGGAATAGAAAGTTTAGAAATTGGTTAGCTAGACTAATACCCTTGCTACTCCTAACAGTGACAGTGGACAGCACATTTCCAGTTGCAGGACCAGCCATTCTATGTGCCAAGGTCCTCACACTGGTCTGGGCTGCTGTGCCTTTGGGGTGCTGCTTGGGCAAATTCCTACATGACTTTTCCTATCTTATATTTTTGTCTACCCCTTCACATTTTTCATCGACAAAACTTCATCAGTAAAGTTAATCCAGAAGAGGCAGTTCACTAGGAGCTCTGTGATTTCTTCCTCCTCTGCTTGCAGCCAGAGCTGCAGCACCTGCATTCTAAGGCACACTGAGCAGCTGCTCTGTTACTGGCACAGAGGTGCAAAGCAATCTCTCTCCAGGCTGACTTGGCTCTCCAAGGATAGAGGAATCATGGATGCCAGAAGGACAGCTGCTGATTCTGTCCTCAAATCTCATGCTTCCTGCTCCCGCACCCAGGAAAAAGCCCCCTACTACCCAGAAATTGCTGGCTGGACCCACCAGCCTTGCATTCCCAGCCTGAAAGCTGCTGCCTTGTCTAAAAGTGGTGGCTGCCTCGGGCATGGACAGCTGGGGAGGGATGTGGAATAGCTGCTGTGCCCATACGTCTGCTTTGGGGCAGCACCCAAAGTCCCAGCTCAGATCAACTCCCCGGTCACCCCCTCCTTTGTAAACAAGCTTTGGAGCACCTGTTCTGAGATCTAAAATGGGACTGTTTCTGGACCTGCAATAATCCTATGGAAAAGAGTTGTGTGCTTCTCTAAACAAAGTTCTCAGCTCTATTGAAATGCTCAGCCAGACTAAAGCAACTTCAGATCACTGGTCTTGGACAAAGATTTGTCACACGAAGACAGGAAAGAAAATGTTAGCCAAAGTAATCCCAGGAAAAACACATGTAATGAAGCTTTGCAGATTCCAATGCAGCAGCTAACTCAACACCCTGCTTTGCCAAGAAAACATTGTGAAATCTGCGGTTTACTCTTTGATCCTAAGCCTTCCCTACCCATCTTTTCATAAGCAGTATCATTAGACAGAAATGACTGTAAACTAAGATTGGTTTGTCACTGAGCTTCTGATAAAAAGCAAATTGACTTGTCACATCAGGGATGGTTGCTAGACTGTGCTGGCATACATTAACATGGTACTGAACCTTAAAGAAAAAATGGATTATGTAAAATATTACCTATAGTAGGATAAGCTTTCTTGGACTTTTAATTAACATTTTTATGTATAGGACACAATATTTTGTAATTTTGAAAGGGGAGGAGCCTGAAATGAGGAACAAATCATTACTGTAATCAGGAAGTAATACAAGGCAAATATGTATAATTTCTTTAGATGTATGCTCTATTTATATAATTCATATTTTTCCTCTAAAATTAAATACACATAATAATGTCCTTTAACTCAGAAACACACTTATAGGAATGTGAAGTTCTGAAGAACTTCTGTCTTTCTCCAGGGCAGATATTGTGGAAAGAGCACTGGAATATTAAAGTTTTCCATTCTCTTTTAAGAGAAAACTTAACTTTCTCTTAAATCAATATTGATTGGCAGAAAAATACAGTAGTGCTTCTAAAGTGAAAACCCTATAATTGGAAGTGGCAAACTTGTAACACTTCCCAGCTTTCTCCATTCTAAGATGGCTTTGGCGTCCTCTTTCTCCGATGTCACACCTGCACAATTTCACAGATGGCCAGCTGCACTTGGGCTCCCTCCCTCCGAGCTGGGCTCCACGTCCCGGCGCTGCCAGCACAGGATCTGTCACAGTTTCCACACTGCAGGCGTTGCGGTGTTCCCGAGCTGCCTGGCCCAGTGCGGCTGTCCCAATGCCCTACATTCCAGACAGCTTCTCTGATGGATCGCAGAGCCCCGAGAGCCAGCGAGGAGCTCTCTCGGCGGGCCCCTGGCTGTGCCGGCGCCGGGGCCAGCGCTGACCCTGCGGGCTCTCGGGGCGTGCCAGCACCGCAGAGCCGCAGCAGCTCCTGGAAGGACACCGCGCCCCCGCTCCTGGAGCCTCCCGGAACCCTCCCTGAGGAAAAGCAGAGCTCCCGGGCAGCGCCGGCCCCGGCGGGGGCTCCCTGCAGCGGGGGCTCTGCCTGCAGCGGGGGCTCTCTGCAGCGGAGGGGCCGGGCTGGGCAGCGCTCGGGAGCCTGCCGAGAGCAGAGCCTGGGCACGTCCCGCCTGGCTTACATTGCANCAGCAGCGGCGGCTGCCTGCAGCGGGGGCTCTGCCTGCAGCGGGTCTCTCTGCAGCGGAGGGGCCGGGCTGGGCAGCGCTCGGGAGCCTGCCGAGAGCAGAGCCTGGGCGCGTCCCGCCTGGCTTACATTGCACAGGAGGAGGAGGGCTGGCTCTGGAAACTGTCTGTGCTTTCCTGGCTGCTGCTGCCGGGAATCTGATGTTCACAGCTACGGCTGTGTTAAGCTTGGATGACTCTGATCAGCTTAAAAACCAAAGTAGCAAAAGCACAGGCTCCTAAAAGCAGAACTCCTTCAAATTTGGTACACAGGCAGTTAAAGCACACTCAGAGAATGCCCTTCCTCAGCAGGAAATACTACAACTTTTTCAGCACTTCCTCTTTTTATATTTGAAATCCTTGCAGTTCACACAGTACCTTTATTTGCATATGGATCGTAACAACTCACCTACACTGTTTCTAACTTTAGGTCATTCATAATTCACTTACGTAAAAGGCAATAACGGTTTTTGCTCCTGGTAATAATTAGCAAAATGTACATTTCTACAGCATCATTTCTGCTCAGATAAATATTTTCCCACCTGCTCAGTTACTCAGCTAACAATCTGCCAACTCAATCCTTCCATGGGTTGCAGGTGGCTGGCAGCTGTGAAGCAGGGAAGCAGGGCTCACCCACATCCCCAGGCTCCCTGGCTCACATGGTCCTAGCGGATCCATGGCAGGGGGTTGGAACGAGATGGTGTTGCCTTCGATATGAGGCAATGGCGACACACAAGATGGTCTTTCAGGTCTTCCAACCCAAACCACTCTATGATTCTGTGATTCATACAGAGTTAAGATTAAAGCAACTGCTTCTATAAGTAATGCTGAATTCTCTTGCCTAACAATGCTACCTAAAGACCTGTTTCACACAAGTTTAAATTTCTTGCAAAAGAGACAGTTAAGACACCCTGCTGAAAAACTGCAAAGGTTCAATTTTTTAACAGTATTTTAAAACTTGATGAAGCTACAGTTTCTGTAATGATGTGGAACTAACTGAGAACTATAGTCCATTTTTTTAAACTAACATTCAGGTTCACCAGACATTCTCCGTTCTTCCCACCATTGAATTGCAAGTTTAAATGTCAGGTTTGAGCTAAAAAAAAGTAGCTGTGGATGAAAGGAGTCAACTGAAAAATAAGATGGACATAGGTAGTGGTTTTGTACAGGAGAGCACTTGTGTGTGGATGTATTAAATCAAATTCCACTTTGACCAAAATTATGCATTTATTTATTGAAAACATGTAGATTTCTGATTGTTTCCAGTTTGCTTCTTTCCCCTAGACCAAGCAAGGCTCAGTTTTCAGCAGTCACTTGTCAGTGAACCAACTGATTTCCCCCTTTATTGTGTCAAAATAGGAAACACAAGAATTAATTACAGAAACTTAGGATAAGTTTATTCCAGGGATAAACTTCCAGGGATAATGTTTCAAGACTATCTATATTTGCCAATGTCATCCTTATTTTTTTGATAATTAGACAAGCCAGTAAATGACCCTATGTCAGCCAGCATGAAAACTGTACTGTGTGATGGTCAAAAGAAATAACTGACTGTGATCTGCTGAGTGTACCACACAGAGTGTCACTCCCTCTTGAAAAGAGTCCTGCTCCCTTCTCTTGTTACCATCTCCAGAAAAAAAAAAAANAAACCAACAAAACAAAACAAAAAAAAAGAAAACAAAAACAAAAAAACAAAAAACAAAAATCTCATTTGGCTGCAGAAAGTTTAGACTGAACTTCATTCATTTGCTTTGGGTCTGTGTGGGTTTCTGGTCTGAGAGACTCAGTCCTGAGGGAAGCAAACAAAGCAGCCTGGTGCGAGCCAGCAAGTGGTGAGGGTACAGCACACACAGACCATCACATTGGCTTCTCTGCTTGAGGTCTTCCCAAGCAAGAGGTTGAGGGGCTTTACAACTCAAGAAGGAGATCTGTGTTGCAAACTAGCAGAATCCCACCTCAAGGTGGGTAAGGAAGGACCACACTGATTTTGGGGCCAGCATTTCTGAGCTTCATGCTGGTGAAAAACCAAAGCAAAATTCAGTCACAGCTCTGGAGCATCACTCAGAGTGTGAACTCATCAGTTAGGTATGTGCAGAGAACTGCCTGAGATCGATGCCTCATGGGAAATAGAAGTCAGTGTTGCTTTAGACACCAATCAGAGTCTAGGTTTATTTCCCATGGTTTGGGGTCACACTGCGGGCTTTTGGCAGGGCCACTCAGCAAATACTCTGAACAGTCTCAAGAACTCAAACTTTATCCAACCAGTGTCCCATTAACACCAAACAGGCACCAAAACACGGACCTCCACATAACTCACTACAATGGCAGCTTCCTCCATTTCCCAGCTCCTGCCAAGCAGAACATCTCTCCTTCACGTCAAGAGCTGCTTTGTTGGTCAGGTTTTGTTAAGCTGTGGAAGAAGTGTCTGAGCTATAGAGCTGTTGCTCTTGCCAAGGCTGTGTTCCTTACCTTGTGTGCTGGATGCCGGAGCCTGGCGGCAGCAGCAGATCCAGGTGCATGAAGAATACAACATCAAAGTATCACTGAGGACAATAGGCCTCTATTTCTTCTAGCATGGACCTGGTTCCTGCTGTCCAATTATGGAGATCAAAGGTATAATTTACTTAGAGGAAGAATTATTTGTGCATAAACAGCCACTAGCCAATAATATAGAGAAGATGCTAATAAATTCTAATGGGTGGCAGAGCAGACAGCAGTAGACAAGTGACCTGAGCATCTTGTTACATAAACTGAAACAAGAGGGAGTCTGATGCTGATGACAAAACCTTTTTGTGAGTAACACTGGCAAAATCTTTTAGAGAATAACTCAACTCTAAGTTAAAAGAAAGTGAGGCTCTTCTTTCCTACTAGAAACTAACTTTAGGAACTTCTTTCCGTCTTCACAAACAACAAGAAATGGAAGTAACTGCTGCTATTTTGTTTCAAAGACTGATCATCTCGAGGACAAAAAAGGAGGAAGACTTGTCTGTTGTCTTGAAAAACCTGCAGTAGTGTAAGGTGTTGTCGAAAGGACATCCTCTTCCAGGGAGGAGGAAAAGACTGTTCTGACTGGGGAAGGTTTCTTACTGCTCTCCTCAACTGCCGTGGCTGGCACCTACTACATTTCTTTTGGTTCTTACCTACAGCTGCATTCCTGGCCGCAGCCCTTCCAGTTTCATTTGGATGCATCTCATCTTGGGCTATAAAATTTTAAAATACAGCGCTAAGTGATGTCTCAGCTTGTTCTGCCTGCTGCTTTGGGAGTGACCATACTGCACCCCCAGACTGCAATTCAGCTGCTTCAAATAGAACAAACACTTATTTAAATAGCAGCCTTCCTCCACCACTCCCTCAAAAGCTAATGAGCAGGGGATCAAAGATTCTCGAGCTCACCTGGCCCATCCACATGTCAGGGTGACCTCTATAGCCTGTAGCACGCACGGGAGCAATATAACAACCAGACTTCAAATACTGAACCCAAATAATCTGGCAGTTACAGCTAGGTCAGCTGGGACCTCTCTTTTATACAAGGTGAAAGCATGGTTTGGAGTCACTCATCTGGATTGTTAGCACAATGCCTGACTATCCCGAAGAAAACAATACATGGAAGCAGCAGTTTTTCTAGAAACGTCCCAGTGACTTAAAATACATGCAAAAACACTCTGAGAGCAAAAGATGGGCAGGTAATAAATGCAACACAGCAGGGTAACACTGCAATCCTCTCTAAATAAGAGGTAATTTTCAAGAGTGAGGGGATGGGACAGGCCAGCTCCACAAAATCACCATTTGCTGACTTTGAACAATGGCAGCTGCCTGGAGGGAGGGATATGAGAAGGTTCAAGCAGTAGTTTTTGAAATGGAAGGTGGTGCTGGTTCAGCAGAGGAAGTAAACTGCAATGAATCAAAGAGTCTAGTTTGCAGTTTATAGAAAATCTGATCCAAAAGTTCTGTATGTATTTTCAAAAACTGAAATCCCATTTGTTCCCCCATAGCTAAATTAAGAACGTGCTATTTTGAGCTAATGAACATTATCCCAGTGTACTGAAAACACAGACAAAAATCCAGCAACTTTCCAGGGTTGACATGATTATCTCAGGCCTCAGCTATCTTGCTGTGCACAGTGCTAGAAAACAGCTGATGGTAAGATGAGCCCTGATACGTGTCCAGCTGCAGTCACCACCCCTGCTCCTGCACCAAGGAACTGTCTCTGCTACCCAGCAGGGTCCTCTGTGCTCTGAGGTGTTTTCTGCAGTGCTTATTGGGATGTACAGTGGAAGCAATTGCAGTGTTTTTCTGCTTGAGGAAGTCAAAACCTTGCCAAGACCTTTCTTCTGCTGTTAGGTCTTTGCCCTCTTGGAGGCCAGCACCTTTAGAAAGGCTCTCTCACATGAAGGAAAGCTGCCTTCCCCAGCCATCAGGAAGCATGGTGAGGCCTGGAGACGTAGCTGTCGTGTTGTTGGGTGGCTTCAGCTTTGAAAGCTGTCTGGAGTGTAAGAAGTATAAGGTGGGATAGCCTGGAACAGAAGCCACTTGGTCACAGAACACACATTCTTGGAGTATCACTTGTGGCAGCAAAATGGACTGTTCTGGAATAAGAGGAAGAAGACAAACAGCAAGGACCATTTTGTATGAGCTCCAGGTCAGAAATATGATGCCATTGCTGTCTGCAAGTTCAGCAACCTGCTCATTACTTACAGTAGGAAGTTTCCAGATCCCATTGTGATACCAGGATGGCTGAGCATCTTCTTTCTTACTCCAGAAAACTTCTGCCAGTCTTTATCTGGCCTCTTCCTTGAGGCAGCCACACACTCTCATGTTTCATAGCTGGTTCCTCTCAGACCCATCTGGTCCACAAGGGCTCTGTTAGCTAAAGTACAAGGATGTGGGAAGCAAAACAAGTAGCAAGAACTGTCAGAAGTAGGTTCCATGTTTCTGTCTTTGTTTAAAGAATGCCTCAACTCCCTGCTCTTGATCCACTGTTGGTGGGTGTGATTTCTTCTGTCCCTCCTCTTAGCCATGGCCCTAAGTCCACAACTTTTTCATGGGACTGCCTGAATCTTTCACTTTACAAGATGGGAACCAGGACTCCTGGCTAGTCTAGGCAGATTCATCTGTTGAGGTCAAACTTTGCAGTGCTGAAATGCCACAGTGATGAGATCCTGGATTCAGGAACAGACAGTTAAAAATGGGCTGGTGTTGGCTACAGATCAACATTTAAACAAGGAGCATGGTCAAGGGGGAACAGAAGATGCAGAGGTGAGGAAGTCAGGACAGGATGGAAAGCAGCCTCTGAACTCAGCTCAGATGTACTGTACAGAGATTCATAGGTACCAGCAGCAGGCTGTGATGTTACAGAGCTCTGTAAGTGATGGATATACATTATTGACACAGTAATTCCAGCCAGTTAGCCAGTTCTCTCAAGCTGACACAGAGTATACATAGGTCAGCTCAGTATTCCTAAGGTAAAGACAATGAACAAACAAGTCATGAACAGACAAGCCTTCAGCTCTTACGAGTTCAGTGTTCATTTAGCTAGCAGGTCATTCTTTACTGAAAACAGTATGAGAAGTGCAGATAGAACAAGTCTCTAAAGGCCAAATAGAAGAATGTATCTGGAAGCTTCTACCATGAAGTAACCATTTGGATTTGCCCCAGGATTAAATAACATGTTGGTGCTGCAGTCTTGGGCCACAGAGCACCTCAGGAGAGCAGCTGCCTGGTTGCTGGGTTTGTTGTTCCCTTATACCTGCAGAGATACAGCACTTACCTCACACTGTCCTTGTGCTAGTCCAAAGAATGAAACTAGCGACTACTTTTGCAGATTAATCCCTGAGCGAGGGATTCTCTGAATACAAGGCAGCCCAATGTGGGGCACAAAGGGCACAGATTTTCATTGGGGTGTACTAGACTGAATTTATAGCTGTTATTGCAGTTTAGCTGGTAATGAGCAGGCTGCTGTGCCTGCCATGGGGCTTGCTTGCCTGCCTGTAAACTATATTCTGGTGCTCACTGGTGGTCACTGCTGCTGTGCTGCTGATCACCTCACTGTGTTGTGCCTGAGAGCGCCTTGGTGACAGCCATGGTGACGGGCCTGGGCTGGCCATGCTGTGTCTGTGCTGCTGCACTGGGCAGGCTGGAACTCCAGTGGGAACTGGGGTGGAAGGGACTGTGACCTGCAGAGCAGTCCAAGATGGAGCAGAGATTCCCCTTCAGCCTGTGAAGCATCCCATGCCAGAGCAGGGGGATTCCTGAAGGAGGATGTGACCCCGTAAGAAGCCTGTGCTGGAGCAGGTTTGCTGGCAGGACCTGTGACCCCACAGGGGACCCACACTGGAGCAGCTTGTGAACTGCAGCCTGTGGAAGGACCCATGTTGGAGAAGTTCAAGGACTGTCTCCTGTGGGTGGCACCCCATGCTGGAACAGGGGAGGCAGGGATTCCCCTGCAGCCCGTGGTGAAGGCTGTGGTGAATTAGCTGTGCCCCTGGAGCCCATGGAGGGCTGTGATGTGGACTATGCTGATGGTGGACTGTAGCAGGAACCCGTTGTTCCAGCCAGGCTGGGGACAACGGGAGGAGTTCACTGCAATGGTAAACCCTGTAACCTGGCCAAAAAGGACCTGGGGTGGAGATTGTAATGGATGCACCTTTGTTGTAAGCTGTGATTTGAGCTGTATGTTACAGGAATTACTGTAACAGGAAGCACCCAAATCAATGGAGGAAAAGCCTCCCAAGAAGCAGCTGCAGAACAGAAGTGACCTGACCTAAGCTGTTTTGGTGCCCAGGAACTCCAGTTCACACAGCGCCTTTCCCGTCCCAAGTAACCACCAGAACAGTTGGAGCCCAAAGTCACAAACTAAATTAACTCAAAGGACATTTTGTGGACATTTGTGGACATTTTGTGGACATTTGTAAACACGTTGTGGGCATTTTGCAAGGGCGGTCCATAGACTAAGGGAATGACATCTGTGTATTACATCCAAGGGTGGGAGGTGGGTGGTGGTCAAGGTTGTACTGAGTAGTGCGGGACCTGAGCATGGTGTGAATGATGTGGAGTACGGGTGGAATGTGTTTGTTTTGTCTGGGGTAGGGTTGATTTCTTCACAGGGGCTAGTATGGGGCTTTGGTTTGGATTTGTGGTGGACACAGGGTTGATAATACGGAGGTGCTTTTGTTATTGCTGAGCGGGGCTTACACAGAGCTAAGGCCTTTTCTGCTTTTTGTACCACCCCACCAGTGGGAAGGCTGGGAGTGCATGGGAAGCTGAGAGGAGGCACAGCCAGGACAGGGGACCCCAAGTGTTGAAAGGGATATTCCAGACTGCGTGACATCATGCTCAGTATGTAATGTGGGGAGAAGAAGGAGGAAGAGGGGACATGTGGAGTGATGGGGTTTGTCTTCCTAGGTAACCACCATGTGTGATGGGCCCTGCTCTCCTGGAGGTGTTGAACACTCACCTGCCCACGGGAAGTAGTGAATTGAGTCCTTGCTTTGCTTTGCTTTCCTTGTGTGTGTGGCTTTTGCTTTGCCTGTTAAACTGTCTTTATCTCAACCCACGTTTTCCATCTTTTGTCCTCCCAGTTCTCTCCCTGGTCCCACTGGTGGGGGAGCAAGCAAGTGGCTGCCTGGGGCCGAGCTGCTGGCTGGGGTTAAACCACAACACCATGGCAACGGAATAAAGGAGGGGTGGTACTTGAAAAAAACCCACTATTTTTAGGGGCTAAAAATACACCATATGGGTTAACAGTGGCACAGAAGGAGACAGACTGTGGATAATGATCACGGCTACTAATAGTCAACAGTTCCTTGAGCTGCCAAGGTCCTTCCTGCAGTGCAGTTACTGACAATACCACAGCCATCGACCGACCCAGTTACTGCAGGGTTTCCGTTCCCAGCACCCACAGCCAGCACAGACTTACTTCAATTTCACAATTATTAATGCTTTGCTTAAAGCTTCAGCAACTGGAATCAAATGATCACTGCGGAATCTCAGCTTTCGCTTGAACAGATAAGCACAATGTGAAGCTTCTCACCATCAGAGAAAAGCCTGATAAGATGAATTCCCAAAGGTCAGAAGCTGTGATGATAAACAAGGAGAACCTAGCTCAAGATAGGGTTAAGAGAGATGCTGGTTTAAAGCACACCTAGTACTTTGAGGGGTTTCCTTAATTTTCTCATTGTATTCCTACAGGATTATTTGGGAAAGAAGGGGCTGGTTTTAGAAAAGGAAGCATTCATTAGCAAAACACCACAAAAGGCAGCAGGAACACCTTTACATCAGCTGGGAAAGGAAAAAGCCAAAGGGCTGCACAGACTACACAAACTGAAGAAAACCCCATTACAAGGAGGTAGAGGAAAGCAGGAAGGATATTTTTTGCTTTCCTTCCTCTTAATCTTCCAATCTGTCTCTCTCAGACCCTGCTTTCACCTCCTTCTAGACGAGGGGGAAGCCAAGTTTCCCATAACACTGGGAGCTCAGCTATACAAGCTGGAGACAAAAGAGGAAACCAAACACACAATAAGAACCTGTGGATTGGCCAAATGAGTATTCCTAGAAGTGAAGGCAAGGTTGGTTAACACTCAAGCTACCAAGGTGAGGACTGGCCCTACATTCCTCTCAGGGGGAGGTAGACGTGTGCTTTTTTACCTCCCAGTGTGAGAGTTTCTTAAGCAAGCCAGGGATTTGCTCTGTTACTCTCAGTAGGCTGTATTGCTTATGGGTTCAGCTTGGATCAGGTTCTCATCTAGCTGATGCCCAAGTAGCTCTGGTCCATCCTTAGGTGAAAGGAAAATCTTCAGCACTGTGCTCTGTGTGCTCCTGTCATGCTGGAGGTCCAGCCCCAGAGCTGCCCTGCAGTGTCCCCACTGCCAGGTGTGCAGCCTTGGTCCTGCCACCATCCGTGTCTGTCCTGGGGACAAGTCAGATGCAGCTGTGCCTCAAGCTATGCCCATCAGTGAGGATGGTGGGGATGAGCATGGGTACACTGCTCCCCAGGCTCTCTCCCTGAGCTTTCACTGCCAGTCAGGGCTGATGGCAGGGCACTGGCTGCATGGACCCCATCCCTGTGCCCAGCAGTGGAGCCTGAAGACCATCACCTGTGAGATCTTTGATGCTGCTCCATGTCCTTGAAAGAACTGTGCCCATTTAGCCTTAAAGAAAAGCCATGCAATGGTTGCCAGCTCACAAGGGATATGAGGGATAGAAACAACCACTTGGAGGGCTTTCTGAATATGCAAGCATATTATTAAAAACAGAACCAAACCCCAAACCAGCTCAGTTACTAATAACTGCATACCTGGAAAAAGAAATATAAAATATTATGCTTTTTCCCTTAGCAGCCCAGTCCCCATGCTTGATAGGCATGTGGTGCACCTATCAATACAACCAGCAGAGCCAGACAACAGTGAGGGACTGGCTTGAGGGTGGGAAGCAGGCTGTCCCTGTCACTTGTAATCTTCTCACATCCAGAGGCATCTTAAGGCCTTTCTAAACACGTTGATACTGCCTGAAAATCACTGAAAAAACCCACCCTTTGTTTGTGTTAACAGGATGAGAAAGTGCAAGGCTTCCTGTTATGTGTGTGTGACAGCTACAGATAAGCGGAGACCTCTGGACAGGAAATCCGCCCAACTTCTGCAGTGTGATTTGCCTGAAGCTGAGGAGCTCTTTTTAGATCGAAGCACCAACAGAATGAGACAGGGCTGGCCAGAAAATGGGGGACACGCTGGAGAAGAGCTCTGAGGAGCCTGAGATCTCTTTGAACAATGAGTGTTCAACGAAAATGGGGGACCTGGTGGAAGTCTCGAGTGGTGAAAAGGTCAAGTTTGATGATACAGGTCTCTCTCTGGTGCTCCAGAACGGCCTCGAGAACCTTCGGCTTGAAAATTCCCTTACAGATGTCGTCCTGTGTGTGGACAGCAGGGAATTCTCCTGTCACCGAGTGGTCCTTGCTGCAGCAAGCAATTATTTCAGGTAAGGTTTGGAACAAACAAAACCAATAAATTTACTTTGCTTCTTGGACTTGAACTGTAGGTCTCCAAGGAGTGCAAAATGGGCGCTAAAGTCTGCAGATTTGCAGTGAGCCTCTAATTCCTTACATCTTTCAGCTTGTTTTTTAAAGTTGGAGACTTAAATAAGGCAGGTGCCGAGTTGTGGATTTGCCGGAGTTCTGATACCAGCACTCAAAAAGTCCGCTGGAGGCATGCAAAGGAAGACAGAATATTGGCAGACAAGTGCATGAGAAAAGGGTGTTTTAACCAAGTATCTTTAGCCACTTGTCTTGTCCCTCTGGGACCTGGGCAAGAGGAATGAATACCCATTAGATAGCAGGTTGTTTTTATTGAAATAGGAGTGGCTTCCTGGAACTTGCTAATTTTTCCTGTTACCATTCTGGGGTAAAAATATATATTGCATTGAATTGTTGAGGAGGAAAGAGAAGGAATTTTGCATCTGGAAATCAGTTGCAATGGGAAATATCTCCTTGAAAGCAATTTTGCCACTTCACTGTCTCCTTCTGGTCTGCTTGAATTTTTCATTCTTTCAGTACAATAGATATTCTATCTGAGACTACTGGCCAACAAGAACAAATTTTAGACACACAGAGGAACTTGGTATCAGTTTTAGCACAGATTTTCCGTTATCATTTAGACAACATCATTCAGACCATCACATTTGCATGGCTGGGATTTTTTTCTTTCTTTTACTGCTAAAGTGGTCAGATGACTGAGCAGCTACAGGGGAAACATGAGAAAAAAAGAACCTGTGACCACTTGTGACATGAGCAGAAAGCTAATTTTAATGGAGTCTGGTAAGCTTTGCTGGTAGTGCCTGGAAAAACAGTTCTGCTTTTCTAATCTAGAATAGAGATTGTGTCTATGAATATTTGGAGACAGGTATTATTTCTACAGAAAGACTATATTTTTTGCATATGAGAAAATATACAGCTAAAAGCAGAGATGCCCAAATATTTCTTACCAGCATTGTGTGCATAATGGACAGCAGATGCACAAATTAAAACCAAAATTATCATAATGATATTTTGAGGAAAAGAACCCAATTTCACTATAAGTATAGGTGCTGCAATCAGAAGGACTTCCCAGTTAAAACCAGGCAAGATACTTTTATGACAACAGCTCAGCTTTCCCCTGAGCTTTTCCTGAGCTACAGCCTGTCCCTTGGAAGGAGGGGGGATACCTGGCCAGAGCTCATCTCATCCCAAGGCAACTGCACACGTGTTTAGGGTCTTCCCCTCTGGGTGCTTCTGTGTGGCTTGGCTTCCCACAGAGTTGAGGTTTATTACATCTCACTGTCGGCCTGTCTGCCGGTGCCTCTTGTCATGACTCTTTGGGTTAGTTTCAATCACATTTGGCACAGGATGGAAATTTCAAACCTGAAGTTCCTGTGAGTTTGATGGAAATCTGCAGCTAGGAGAGGAGAGGAGAGATGCTGGAGCAGCACCCTTGGTGCTCTGCAGGGTAAGGAGCAGGGTGTCCTGGCCAGCACACACAGTGCCCAGAACAACCACACTGCCCTGCCCTGCTGAGCACAGCCAGCACAGAGCTCAGCTCCTGGGAGGGACCCTGAAATGTGTGAGAGGAATAACGAGGGAGAATGGAGGGCTCCGGAAGGGGAAGCTGAGGTTACTGTGAGGAGGGAAAGGAGGACGCAAGTGTGGAGGGAACTGAGCTTCACTGGTTCTGCTGCTCGCAAGGAGGCTTCATTCATCTTGCCATAATTCGCTAGAAGCTGCATGGCGCCAGAGAAAGAAGGAATTCTTAAATCACACTGTTCCTGTGAGTACTTTCCACGCTGTTACAGGACTTCTAACAGCCGTGCACGAGAGCAAAGGGAGCCAGTGACTCATGGGCCTCATTCCCCTGCAAGTTACACAACCCCCTTCCTGAACGTTGGGTGCCACAGTGCAGGCAATGCACAGCAGCTGACTGGAACACAGTTAAACAAAGCTAACCACTTCTAGTCCTTCTTCAGCACTGCTGGAGGGTAGATAGACTAATTCCTGTGATGTCCTGTACCTGTAGACATAAAAACATTAACTCTCCATTTACCTCCGTCATGGTAACAAAGCAAAGAGAAATACTAGCTGACTAAGGTGGAACAGTTGTTCTTTAATCCTGCACTGCCCAAGAGTAGTGGGAGAATGGGGCTGGGAGTGGTTGAAGCTGTTTTCCAGATCATCCTCGAGCTCCAGCATGGTTGTTTGAAGTCAGGTTCATAATTCCAAGCACAGGAATTCCAGTGTGGAAGGGTGCTTAAAAAGTACTTCACAAACTGCAACCCCTTATTTATTTTATTGAGATTTCTCTAATTTTAAATTAGAAAAGATTTAGTCTTCTTTCTAAAATTACCCATTTTGGGGTGTCTAAATTTGGAACTGGGCCCTCACTTCAGATGTGCATTTCTTAGTGTACATGTTAGTTCAAAGGTGCAGTTTAGAATTACACAGGGACAAGAATCAGGGAAACATACAATGGAACTAGTAGCCACATCTGAAGGATTAAGAGCCTCCTAGGGTAAGTTCAGAAAGATTCAGAGGCAGCATTTTAATCCCTAGGAGAGAAGCTCAGTCTGATCAGCCTGAGTGGTGTCAGGCGTTCCCTCTACCAGCACACAGGGTGGCAATGAGAACCACTCCCTTTGAGCAGAAGGAAGGCCACAGGAGTCAGATCTCCTGTGCAGCACTGCCCAATTCAGCCCTGCCATGATCTAGAGCAAAGAAGTGGTGAGAGAGCACCGTGCTTTGGATGTGTGATTTCTGCAGCTCACAGCCACGTTACATGAATCCACACCCTATGAAATTGGGAGTGGATGGCAGCTCTAAACCAATTACAAAGATTAGGAGACAGATAGGCCAAGGCACTTTGACCAGGCCCCTGTGCAAAGCCACCACCAGAATGTTGAGGCTGGTTTCTCAGCAGCCTTGCACAAGTGTAACACTGGGTATCTCTGACTGACCCCATCAAACACTCCGGTCTGTGCGACGGAAGTGAGACTCTCACCTCCCCGACAGGGATGGTTCAATACAAGTCTGGAGTCACCAGCTTAAGAGATGAAAGGAGGAAGAGCAGACAACACCTGCACCCTCCATGGGCCTGTTTCTCATTCAGATGAAGCATCTGGCACCTGACTGAAACAGCTGTCCTGTGCCAACCTCCCTCTCCGGGCTGAAGCCCATTCCCAGGGAGAAGTGGCAACGGAGGGCTGCTGTTTTCAGATGGCCAGCTGCCCACACATCCCCTCTTACATCACTTGACAGTGCCAGAGGGAGAGAAACTACATGAATCCCAGCCTCATGGCCACTGAAGTTAAGGAGCATTTGTCTAAATGCCTTTGAAATATTCTGATTTCAGTAGTAGCAGAAGCTGGATCATGAGGCAGGGCAGTGAAGCAAAAATGTCTAATGAGCTGATTTGAATGAAAGGAAAAAATGAGAATTTTGGCTGAACAACTTTTTCTGACAAGTAATTTCTCTGCCCAAATTTCCCGCTCAGAAGTTAGGCCTCTCTATCCAGAGGCAGTTTTGCACACTGAGGTAACTAAGACCTTGCTATGAAATTTCTGCTGAGATAAGGAACAGGTAGTTCTTCGAGCAAGTAGCAGCTGGTATCCTCCATCCACTTGCCATTCATCGTGCCTAACTGCTTTGCTATAAAATCTGTTTACGTCTTGATTCCAGCAAGATGTGTCAATCAGACAGCTTAATTCAGGCACTTCTTTTACGAGAAAAGCATGGCCTAAGACTTGGGACCTCTAGCCATTTCCCAGGCTGAGGAAGGTTGCATTGTCCTGTCAACATTGTATATGACTAATAAAGAAGGGCTTGGAATGCAGGGTAAAGAGCGCTTCTAATTACACTTTAGATCTGCACATGTTTTTCACCAATGCAGTTACAAGTGGACTCGTAATTCTGATCTGTTGAGACAGATTCCAAGTGATGTGACATCTCATTCTCTGAATGCAGTGAACAAGAAGGAGCTCATCAAAACCCTATGTAAAAGCAAAAAGCTTTGGAAAAAATACTTAAATCTATGAATTGAAAATGCAGAGGAAGATGTGTGTGTTTGTCTTGCAGCTGTCACAATGCAAAATGGATTTAAATAGCCCTTAGAGAATTTCTGATTTATACACCACATGAAATATCTGCCTAGTGCCAAAGGTATGTCTGGTGGTCACTTTTCAAATGCGGTATTATCCACCAAAGAAGAGTTGCCATCAATGTGTATGAAATCACTGCACTTTCTGCATAACAGTAGTTCCAATTCATGCAAATTCAATTGCTTCTCTAGCCAAGAGGTACCAATTCTACAATCCCAAAATTTAGCAGAAGAAACCTGGAATCTTAATTAGAAGAAAACCCATCAGCTATTCATTCTCTCCTGGCCCACCACTGGTATCAGTGTGGCCAAAGATATGTTGGGAAGTTTAGAAGTGAGGCTGTCAGACAGGTGGATCTGCCTGGCCTCAGGGTTCAGTCCCAGCCGTGTGCTGCAGCCTGGAAGCAGGGGGGAATGGACCTGCCAGGGGGTACGAAGTACGTGTGCTAACGAAGGTTGGAGAATGCCAGGCCTTAACGAGCTGCACCCCTACTGGAAGCAGACTGAGCAAGAGGCCAGCAGGTGAGACACCACCACTGCTCCTCAGCACCAGTCCAGACACAGGCACCAGTCCCACTCAGGCAAGGTCCCAGCTGCCTTTTGCTGCCATTGGGCCCTAGGTCTGCTGTAGAGAACAGCTTGGGAATCTGTCATGTGTGTATGCCTTATCAAACTCATGAGTACGGAGGTAGAAGAGCAACAAAAAGATTTTTTATTATTTCTTTTTAACAGGAGTAATTGCATAAAATATGAAGCAATCAGAGTATTCTGTGTTGAAATCTCAATAGCCCAGTGTTTTCAGAATGCCTCATCCTGACTGGAATGCAGGAAAAGATAAATGTCTTTCTTTCCAGGGCCATGTTCTGCAATGATTTAAGAGAGAAATATGAGGAGAAGATCATACTAAAAGGAGTTGATGCAGAAACCATGAATATACTCTTGGACTACACCTACACCAGCAAGATGCTCATCACAAAGCAGAATGTACAGAAAGTCTTGGAAGCCGCCAGCCTCTTTCAGGTACAGATAACTCAAATGCACTGATCCAGTCTCACTGCTCTGGCAACACCATGTCTTACCCTGGTTAGCACACTGCAAACTTCTCTGATTGCATGGGTCCTGGAAGCATTTTGCTTCATACTTACTTACATTAAAGTAAAAAATGGCTGTGGCAGCCGTGTACTGGAATTTTGCTGTGCTGAGTGCCATGCAAACAGGAAAAGAGCCAGGCTGTGCCTCTCCAAGAGCTGCTCCCACGTGTTGCCTGCCTGGCACTGCTCCCCAAAATTCAGGTCAGCCTGTGAAGGACGGTCAGAAGAGTTAGTGGGCAGCAGTTGGCATGGCTGGCCAGAGCAGGAAGCTACTTTTCCTCTCCGTCTCCCCTGCCTTGAGATGGAGGCTTGCCAGCCAAAGTTAGCATCCTCCTTTGTAGAACTCGTGATGTAAAGGGTTTTAGTCATGACCTGGGACTTGTGGGAGGTCGGAGTTGGGCAGTGTTACTCAGCCTTTGGTCCATGAGGTATTCACGTGTCCTGTAAATCACCTGTGAGGTCTCCCAAATTGCAGTGTCTGGTACCATGCTGCAAATTGCTAACAAATTGTAACCAACATAACCTGCCGAGTGCCAGCGTGCGTGTGTGTCCTGTCCTCTCATTATGGAAGACAAGAAACACCCAAGCCCCTGATCATCGTGGTTCATGAGGGAATTCAGATTCTTGAATCTTACATGGAAATTTTGCTCTGGGGTTCTGGAACTCTGCTTTCTAGAACACAAGTCCTATGAGGAGCAGCTTAGGGAGCTGGGGTGCTCAGTCTGGAGAAAAGGAGGCTCCGGGGGAACCTTATTGCTCTCTTCAATTCCCTGACAGGAGGCTGTAGCCAGGTGGGGTCAGGCTCTTCTCCCAGGTAAAAAGTGATAGGACAAGAGGAAATGATCTCAGCTGGTACCAAGGGAGGTTTAGATTGGATATCACAAAGGTAACTTCAATGTCACCTGGGCCTGCAAGGCAGTAACTCACTGACATTTTCAACACACCAACACTGGTAGCATTCAATGGCTACCTTTGATTCATTTTCAAGTTGTTTTCCTGTCTTTTTTTTTGTTTTCTTTTGAACCCTTTTTCCTTAGGATCATTCCTCAGGTTTTTTGGTTTTTTGTTTTTTTTTTTTTTTCCTTCTGGAACTATCAAAAGTATAAACTTAAGTTTTTTCATGTATCTTTCCTGTTTTTCATTAAAATTAGGATTAAATTTGATTCCCAAGGCTGGTGCTTTAAGAAACCCATCAAACTCTGTTAGAATAATGATAAAATTGTGAGGGTACCATAAGTAAGAATAGTAAACTAGAAAAACTAGATAAACCTTGAACACCAGGAATGTTCAGCTAAAAACAGAGGTTGTCTTGGATACTATCAAGTTTCATAAGGCCTTAAAGTCTCACATTATAAATGTGAGGGTTTGGACTGAAAATGTGTTTTGTGCAAAAAAAGATTTAATAACTACTAAATCTTTAATAATCTACTATCAAGCTGACAGAACTAGAGTTCTGCCAGCTTGTCCATGCTATTTATGCTGAAAAACAGAGTTGAAGGAGTCAAATGTTTCATTTGGATATATCAACAGCTGAAAAGATTATTTCTGCAATTTGTTGTAACATTTTTGTTTGATAAATTTTTTCAAATTAGTGACGTGAGAAATCTAAATTCCAAATAGAATCTTTTTATCTGACTAGCAAGAACGTGTGACAGTGCCTCTTTTTAACCTTGCAGACTTGGCAAAGAACCAAAGAAGAAATACCTTGCACAGTTCTAGATATTGCAGTATAGCTATTCAAATGTCAATTATCTACTTTTCTCTCTAGAAACCGTTTTTTAAAAAGTTTTATGTAATTAATGCCTTCTTTTACTCCCTCCTATAAGTTTTGACCAAATGCAGTCAAAACTGACAGCAGGAAGAGGTGGAGGGCTATTTGGAGAAAGCAGGCATTCCTGCCACAGTGGGGGAAACAGGTGAAGGGTTTGGAACAGAGAGCTGCTGAACAGCTAAGCCTCACCCTCAAGTGACCCAGACAAATTTTTTCCACCTAAAGCACAGTTGCAACATGAGTTCAATAGTCACTGCCTCTGTCTGGGCTGGTGGCTGCCCAGCCACTGCACTTGCAGGGCTGGTGCCCACCCTGGATCCCGCCCAGCAGCCTCTGCCACCCACACTGCCTGCAGAGCTGCTCATCCTTTCACCTCTGGGAAGGATCAAGATCCCAGCTGCTTCCCAGGGCCATGGCAGGGAGCCCTGCTTCTCTCACCAGAACTCAGCAACAAGCTCCAGACCTGTCTACACCGCTCCTGCCCCTCCAGGAACCTCTGTATTACCTGTTCCCTCAGCAGGGTCAGGGTGAGGGACCACATCAACTGCAGTGGTGGAAGCAAAGAAATGGTGAGAGGGAAGCAGCCTTCTGAGCAGATGGAAAAGAAACGGTATTGTCACCAAAGGCTGTGATGCCCACTGCCATGGAAATGCCAAAGGCTGTGATTCCCACTGCCATGGAAATGCCACAGGCAGTGGGAACAGTGGAGGATGCCCCGAGCTGCCCCCTCTAAGCAGAGCAGGGCTGCTCTGCCCTCAGGGCACGGCTGAAGCACCAGCAGCCTGATGGCCTGACTGACCCCCAAAGCACCCCTCATCCCCGTGTTAATCCACTTTACATGAGCAAGACGCTCTAAGGGAAGTAAGTTCAATACCTGGCAGCCATCCTGAGGCCACTGAGGAGGGTGGCAGCTGCAGGCCACGCCTGACAAGAGGGCACCATTTGCTAACAAAGGCCTTCAGGGCAGCTCCTGGTGGGAGAAGGGCTGGCAGGCTCAGAAAGCCTCCACTGCCCGCAGAGCAGCCGTGCAAGGGGGGCTGTGCCCCTCAGCTGGCTCTGCCCTGGGCTCCCTCGGGGTGCAGGTGTCACCGCTGAGCCGGACGTGCTGTCCCTGCAGCCACAGCAGAGCCGGTGGCCAAGGGCCACCAGCTGCAGGGTGCAGGATCAGAAATGTGCTGCATACAGAGAGGGATTATGAATGAGAGACCTTTCAGTCACCATTCCCCTCCTTTTCTGGGGGCTCTAGCTGGGGGCAGGGCTGCTGGCACTGCTTACACTGGACCATTGAATCAAAGCTGGGACAAGTGAGGACTTATATGGGGAGAATACATTTTACTATTCAGAGTGAAGGCCAACTGGAGGCCAAGAAAGCGTATGGGATGTCTCTAGCAAGTGAGAACTTGGATTCAAATGAGTATTAGGAGAAGAACTAACTTACTGAAGAAACTGTTCTCAGGGAACAAGGCTTTTAAAGTGCCTAGAGTGGCATTAGGAGGGGTACTCACAGTGGACAAGTGGAAAATTCGGAGCTCTGCCAGAATAACAGAGCAGATGAAGCAGAGGCTCAGGGGTGTCTTCCTTCTGATGCTCTCTTGAGTCACCCACCTGCTCTCTGGGGACTCACTGACATATGCCCAGCAAGTTTTAGGGGAGTTTTGGGGGGAATTTAGTGTCTAAATGGAGGCAGTGGCGGGGAGACAGTGCAGCACAGAGATGAGGAGCAGAATCGGGGAAAGTCCTGCCTTGGTGTGCTCCCAGGCAGCCCAGCCTCTTTGGTGAAGCCCTCAGTGGGGCCGTTCTCACACCCACACCTCGCAGTTCTGCATTCGTCTGGCCACAAACAGCCAGGCAGCGAGGGAGCGGGGCCGGCTGGCCGTGAGAGCAGTGTGCACTGCCGGGGACAAAACCTCTGCTGTCACCTCGTCAGTATCGCTCTTAACAAGCCATGTATAAACAATTAGAGAACTTTACAGAGGTTCGCTGCAGGCTGGTGAGAATATTGGTTTGGGGTCTATTCCCAGACTCACAGGTGACTCGATGAATGACGTCGGCAAATCCTAGGTTTGTTTTGTTTTTGTGTCTCATTACTGACAACTTTGCATGGTTATGCTTAATAAGCTTAATAACGTGATGATGCTTAATAAGGCTGATGCTTAACCTGCCTCAGGTCTGCAGCCTACCTCGTGGCAAAGTCCTTTCAGATCCTCAAGGAAATGCCCTGGTGAGTTCAGAGTTCTTGCCTTGTGCTAGACCTGAGAGCAGGCAAGGTGGATGTGGAGGGTGCCAAGGGGTCACCGAGCTGTGCCGTGGTGCCACCATGGGCCACTGACATATTTTTATCACAATGGTGGCAACACATTCTGAGACCTCACATAGCCTCGTTCATCAGTCAGTTGCATTTCTCTAAACTTTTGACCACATCTAAATGTAAAACAGGAACCAGTCTGTACACAGCGTCTGCAATCGCTCAGCTCTGATAAACAGTCTAAATATGTCAACACGACACTGGTGGGTCTGGAAGATTCTACCCTAATTACTGAAACAAATCTGCATACTACAGTGTTTAAAAATGTTTCGCTTCCTCTTTGCCCCTCAATTACTGTTGTGTAACTTTCCCCAGTGAGAAAACCTGAGTTAAAATGGTTTGCTTGCTGACAGGGGATGGAAAAACAAATCAAAAATCACAGGTGGAAATGCACAACATTGGCTCTGACCCATCTTTATTGCACTGTTCAGTGGCAATATTTGTACCTGAAATCACAGAGGTGACAGAAAATCCATTAGGATGAAGCACTGTAAGTGACCAGTTCTACCCAAAACTGGTTCTCAATTCCTGAATAATCATCAGCAATCCAATTCAGACCACAGTTTTCAGAAATACCCCACAGACACCTGTGGCCCAGAATATGTGCATTTGGGACCCTCAGGTGGGGTTATTTTGCCAAGGAAATTTGTGGTAGTTGTGATCCCTTATTGAATGCAAACACAGCCAACTCTCTGATTAAGGAGACTATATGTAAAATGCATATCAATATTTTTTTCAGCCAATGGTGACGACAAAGGTCACTAGACCCTCTGAAGGCCTCCCCCACAACAGACTCTTGCCAGAAAGCCCTGTCAGGAAGCTGAAAAGAATTGCTGATGGCCAATCTCTTCCTGCCACTCATCCCAGTCTAGGACTGCTGCCTGTTCCTTCTGGGGCAGCACGCTGCTCCAACCCTCCCAGACCTCAGTGCTCATTTCCTTCCACTCTCACAAGGCCTCAGATGCATTTGGAGTTTGGATGGTGGGAGCATAAATGCAGACAGTGAAGCCACCTTCACTCTAAAACCAGACTCTGTTCTAGCTGGTGTGAGCTGACATGCACAATGAAGCAGGGGAAGCAAATCGGAGGCCTGGGGTCCTTATCTGTGCTTTGTAACTCCATGATTTCCAGTGCTTTGAGGTCTCATGGAGGGAAAGGGAATAGGAGGAAATCCTTTTGTGAAACAAAATTCGGACTGTCGCAGGTCTTCTGCATCCTGCAAGAGGGGAAAGGAGCATTTGGATGGAATAAAAACAGTGGGAGGAAGAAATTCTCGTTTCAGACTGCAGATCTTGGGAGATACCTGTGCTCAAATGATCTAATTCTTGTCTCCCCCAGCTCTTTGCTGTATTGGGCTTGGCTGGTTGCTCCATAGCTCTCCTGTGATGGGTACACAGTTACCCTTCTGTGCTTATACAAGTTTTTCTGCCCACAGTTCCTGCGCATGGTAGATGCTTGTGCCAGTTTTCTCACCGAAGCACTCCAGCCAGAGAACTGCGTTGGCATCCTGAGGCTGGCTGATGCTCACTCCCTGCACAGCCTCAAACAACAAGTACAGAACTACATTATCCAGAACTTCACTCAGGTCCTGAACTACGAGGAGTTCCTGGAGCTGCCGGCAGACATCCTGTGCAGCACGCTGAAGAGTGATGAGCTCTACGTCACGGAGGAGGCACAGGTGTTCGAAACCGTGATGAACTGGGTCCGTTACAAGGAGTCAGAAAGGTTTTCTCTCCTGCCCTACGTGCTGGAGAATGTCCGGCTGCCCCTCTTGGACCCTTGGTATTTTGTAGAGACTGTTGAAGCTGATCAACTCATTAGACAGTGTCCAGATGTCTTTCCTTTGCTCCAAGAAGCAAGAATGTACCATCTGTCAGGCAATGAGGTGAGTAAAACGGGAAGGTATTAGCCACTCTTTGTAAATGTCTCATGCTTCAGCTCAAAAATCCATTTGAAAGGAGGAGTGCCGTGGGGCAGAAGAAGGTAATCACACAATTTTCACCAGCTAGTGCTACTGAAAAGTCAAAATGGGCCTCAGGATTTATCCTGCTGTCTTAGAGAGTTCAGAAGCTTTTGGCAGGTTGTTTTAAACCAAAGTGCACAGCTTCCTGTTTATGAACATCTGAGCTTCACCCTTCATACACACTCTTGCTAAATGAAGACCCCCGTAGTTTCTTTTTTAAAAAGGCAAATGGTGTTAGCCCTGGCACCTCACCCTCTCAGCTATTACTTCAAGCCTAAGAAAAGAGCAATAATTTTCCCACCAAACTGTGCCACAATCTGTAATGATTCTTTCAAATGTGAATATGTAACATCTTCCCCTGTTTCTTATGGGGGAAAATGCTTCATCAAGGAAATATTCTTCCTCCTGTGAAGAAGACGGTCTCTTTGCAGAGGAGAGGACTGCCCATCTGCCATTTGCAGAGGTCCCTGCACCCAAAGAGACAGATTAATCCTGACACCCAGTCGAGTCCTGTCCTGCCTTCTCAGTGCAGGCTGTGGTGGATCTCTGGTTCTTCCACCGCCTGTTCCCTTTGGAAAGTTAGGTATCAGTCACATCTCCCTGGCCACAATATGGGGGAGAGGGGAGAGCAGCCATGAGGTCAGATTGCACAACAGGAGCAAAGTAAGTGAGTGTGTGAGGAAACGTGTCCCTCCTCGGAGTCAAAGGAGGGCAGGAGGGTGTTGTGGGCCCATCACTCACAGCGGATGTGTCACCTGTGTCACCGAGGGGGGACAGATCTTGTGCTGGTGAGTCGTAAGGCACTGCTCGGTGACCTGGGGCAGTGCCGGCCAGTCTGGTGGGAGCTCCCTGAGGAAGCCTTGTCCCGCTGAGCAGCGCTGTCAGGTGCATGCGGGACAGATAAAGGAGTGTTGCTCCGGGCTGAACACGCATTACACTCACCTTCAAAGGACAGCCGCAGGAGGCAGCGCTGCCAGCTGCCCTCCCCCGGGGCTGACGCCTGGCAATGGTGGCGGACAGGTTAAAACAGAGTCCTGGAAGCTGGCAAGTTCTGGGACTCACGTTCTATAAAAATGTGCCTAATCGTTTTCTGGACACAGTCAAAATGCAAGATTCATGTCTGTGTAGATAATATTTTTTAGTACGGATAACTTACACCAATTTATAGAAACATGTTAAAAGCAGAAAGAGGAGTAAAACTTCAAGCAAGCTGCCTCCTGGCACAGCATTTAACCTGTGGGTCTTGTTTGCAAGCATTTCCTCCAAGAGGAACACAAGTTTCCAAGCACTCCTTGCATTCTTTGCTCCTGCTGAACACCTACCTGGCAAGTGACCTTTTCCAGTGTCCCTGAAACAAAGGCCTTGTCGATAAACTGAGCCAACAAGCAGCAAATTAGAGCTAAGCACATTTCAGAGCCTGGTGCTGGCTTTAAGTAAATCTTCTAATTTTGGCTTGAAGTAAGAGCTTATACACAAAGAAACAAATAAAAATAACCTCTCCACAGTTGAGAACTGTTCTTGTTCTGACATTAACATATCTCTTCAGGACAAATAATGAGAGCACTTATTTTCGGCTAGCAGTAACTGCAGTCTTGCTCTCTTCAAGCTCCCCAAAGTATACACAAACCTCGGGGCCCCCCTACCTTGCCCTCACTCTGTCAGCCCAAATGAAACCTGTCCTTTTCAGCTGCCTGATGTGCACCCAGCTGTGTCACTACTGCTCACCTGCATAACTCTTGGTGCCATCCTGGTTATTCCTAAAGGGATCTGAAAGGATCCTAGTAGGTAGGCAGAAGCAATGAAGTCCAGAGTTGGAAAAATCCTGCTGAAAGAAGTATGCAGCAACCTCTACTGAATGCTTCTAGGATGCCAATCAGGCTTTCAACTTAGAAAGCGTTGGCTAATTGGTTCAGTTGACGTAAGCCTGCTGTGATTTGAAAAACAGGTAATCAAAAAAAAGGTCACCTGGCCTTTCTGTAATTGTAGGTGTAAATGTCCTGTGTACTCACACTGTCTCACTTGCATTTAGATTATTACAGAAAGGACCAAGCCCAGGATGCACGAGTTCCAGTCTGAGGTGTTTATGATCATAGGGGGCTGTACAAAAGATGAGAAGTTTGTAGCAGAAGTGACTTGCCTGGATCCTTTGAGGCGGAGCCGTCTGGAAGTAGCAAAATTACCAATCACAGAGCAGGAGCCAGAGAATGAGAATAAAAAATGGGTGGAGTTTGCATGCATTACTCTAAAAAACGAAGTCTACATATCAGGTAAGGAACAAGACATTGATTGGGAGTGCAAGAGGGGAGCAAAGGGTTCTCACAATTATTTCCAGCTTTTATCAAGACCATGCTTGAGGCAACTTTAGAAAAATTAAGCACTACAGGTATTTTAATGCTTTGGCTTTGGACACACTCCAGAGAGCACTGGGTGTGTAAGGACACTGCCCAGCTCTGATTTAAGCACAGTGTTCCTTTTTAAATAATATTAATCTATATGCGTGGGTACTTGTGTGCAGCATTCTAAACAGTGACTGAGGTCACAGAAGAGTCCTTGGGAACAGTTTACCAAACATAAAATGGCAATTTGCTTCAGCATCTTCTCATGACAAGTCCATCTGAAGCTCCACATGCATAAGCAAAATGCTGCCAGAATCTGAGTCATTTGGCAAAAGTCAGTCAAGAACCTGCAGGGAACTGTCACTGATGTTTGGCTGCCCCCTGAAAGCTGCCATCACAGAGGACTCCAGAAGTGCCCACCCACAGTTATTAACTTGGCAGTATAAACTGTGAAAGCCAGATAAAATCCCATGGTCCAAACACCCAGTGTGGGTCTGAACAACTCATACTGATCATCATCCCAGGGGCTTCAGGAGGTGTATTTAACTTCCCACACAAATACAGTTGAGCTCCACACAGGGGTTTGATCCAGAGCTATAGAGATTTTACTCTGACAATCAAAATGTTAAAATCAACCTTGCTAGACAGTTTGACAGCTGCTTTTGATCGCCTGTCAAAAAACAAGTTTGATGATCTTGTTCTACTTTCAGAGGAAAAGTGACAGCAAGCTTTTCATCATTTCTGTGTCATTACAGACTATGGTACAGAGCAGGGCCTTCATAGGTAGAATACTCCCTTTCTGTAAAACTGGCCACGAAATTCTATATCCCATTAAAACAGAAAAGTGGAAAGAAGGAGAGTAGGCCAAACTGTGAATGCTTTGCTTGACTGTGAATAGTGGTCCACTGCCTTTATTCAAATATCTTCCATTGCATTCTTTCTTTCGGGAATCCACATATTTTTGATACTTCATTCCAATGTAACATTTATTAAAACTTTATTGTGGGTTAAGAATTAGATTACTCTTCCCATAGCTACAAATAAAGAAGGTTTTTCCTTTCAGTCTACCATGGAGAGTTTCTGGCATTAGTCCCTCTTTTAAAAGGTAGAGAGGAACTTAAGTCAAACATTCCAACTAGGGAATATTCCCCTCACCTTCACGCCCTTGAGTTGAGAGGTCTTTTTTTCAATTTGCCTTCAATTTCTTACCCTTTCCTCTTTTTCAAGGCTTTTTGCATTCTTTTGTTCCTGACATCTTCTCCAATGTCTCTTCTCCACTTTTATTTTATGTTCTATCCAGGCTACCTCCAGGCCAGGCTAACACATTTCCTGCTGTGGTGAGTCCAAGCTGGCTTTCCCGTTGCTTCTGTTCTCATAGCTTCTATTTCTTCCTTCTCTGCTTACTTTCATATCTCTAAGTCCCTCACTCCATTCCCTCTTTGCCTCTCACCTTTTTGCCCTTTGCACACAAATAAAAGGCTGAGTGGACCAAAGCCATTAGCATGTTTTTCTCAGCTAAACCAATTATTAGTGTCTCAATCCTGGTTAAACAGCTGCTCCCTCCTGCATGTCCTTCTACTTTTTTTTCTTTCTTTAGCTCCTCTAATTTGCTTCTTCTCTCACCTGACTTTCATTTTCCCTAACTTGATCTCCCCTTCCATGTGCTCATTTCCCTCGGTATCTTGGTGCAGTCTAGAGTCTTCCCTACTCCTTTAGCAGCTGAAAAATAGGAAAGTCCTTTGCACAAGATTATGACTACTGTTAGATCATGATTTTGCCAAAACATTTTAAATGCTTTAACTGGATGGCCTGAAACACTACATTTGTAGCATAACTAAAAATTACTTGAATTATCGTTCACCATTCTGATGCTTTTACTAATTTAGGTACAATCTATCTTCAAATTAGAAAGAATTGTTGTCCAGAGAAAACAGAAACAACATAAACCTCCAATCCTCTCAAAAATCTTTCCCTGTCCCCTTTGGGTGATGTGCAGCAAATTCACCCACTGGTCCAGCTCAAGCTCCTATATGAGTTTCAGCCTGTGGAGGAAAGCACAAGCTCGTGTCAAAGGGAAAATTCAAGGGAGAGTAAGGGGAACACCTGCAGTCTGTCATCCCCACTGTAGCCATGAATGCTGCATTCAGGCCCTTTGGCCACTTCAGCTATTTGAGTGCAAATAAAATTCAACACATACATGTGAAAAATACTGGGACAAAAGCATTACAAACGACTCTTTCTAGCATGCTAATTATCTCCCATTCAATCTGCTATTTGGCCTAGAGATAGGCTCCATCAGTTTGCAGTGATCCGGCTGCAGTACAGAATACCAATGAAGGCAGACACTTTCTCAATGGAATATGAATTCTCTTTTCAGTATATTCACCAGTGAAGCAAATGTTTAATCGGGTTGCAGATGACAGAATAAGCTATTCAGTCTGTAAATGTGGTTTCAGGCTTAACTAGATCCGTTTGTATTGCAGTTACACCAGAAACTGTAGGCAAACAAGAGCTCTTGTTTAAAACGCTGCTCTCTGCTTTAGCACAAGCAAAGATCCACTTGCAGGTCAGCTCTAGAATGTGTTTGCAGGGTCCAGTTTTGATCTTCAAGCTATAAATATGAAGCATACCCAAGCCTGTAGGGAAAGACACCAGAAGGAGAGGCACAAAAATGAGATCCCAGCCATATGTTCCCAGGGTTGAATAGTGAAACTTCCAAGTCCTGCAGGACCATTGTTGGTAGGAGTTCAGTCAGGTCTGTTGCTTTATGATGCAAACCACAGGGCTGGCTGGATCTGCCCTGCACAACCTGGCAGTTCTCGAGTGCAGGCCTGTCTTCAAGGGATTTGGCACAGCCAGCTGCAGCATTCTCTGCTATCTTACTTAAATTATATTTGTTTATTTGTCCCTTTGCAGCAGTTCCGCAAAGCCCTGGTGCTGCACAAAAATCTCCTGCATGTCACCTTGCTGTGTGGTTGGTCATGCACTCAGTATTGAAACGAAAGTGGTTGTGGTCTGGTAAACTGGGGAACAGTGATTTATCTTCACTGAATATTTGGCTGTGGAAATTGTTCCGTTTCCTTCACTATGAAGTAAACTAAATGCAGAAATTTTCTTCTGTTATAACAGGACCAGTTAACAATCAGTAATAATGATTTACTCTCCACTGTGAGAGAACACACTTAAATTTAAATATATTGGACTTTTTAGGTAAATACAAGCTGTGCTATCATATTTACACGTCATGTACACTACAGGTGGCAAAGAAACAAAGCATGATGTCTGGAAATACAACGCCTCCATCAACAAATGGATACAAATTGAGTATCTCAATATTGGGCGCTGGAGACATAAAATGGCAGTGTTGGGTGGCAAAGTGTATGTCATTGGGGGGTTTGATGGCATGCAGAGAATCAACAGCATGGAAGCATATGATCCCTTTCATAACTGCTGGTCAGAGGTAAGAGGCTGCATCACGTAACATTTTAACCATTTGGAACATTTTAATCAGAACATCTTAAGGCTTGAATTCATAAAAATGATCTTGTATAATTCTTTTAAGTATTTCTGGTCTTTAAAAACCCTAATTTTTTTTCTATAAAAATGCATATCCTTTAGAAGGTAAAATCCCTGGATTTCCAGCCAATCATTTCCTGTGAGACATCTAATGCCTAACTTTCCTTTTCTAAGTTGCCTTTTAAGGCTAGTAGTCCATAAGTCAAGGAGTAAGAATATAGTATACATGAGCCAGAGCACAGGCTGAAAACTACTGCTCTGACACATTTTATATGTGTATAAAATGTGTCTATCAAGCTGTGCATTATATGTGGTATGGGTTATGCATTTAAGTTAAAAGTACAGGTTTGAAGGCAAACAGGATAAAGCCCTCCCCAGTTCTACTCACTGTACTTCAAACAATGAGAGGAGAGAGTTAGGCAACCAATTAAATCCATGACAATAATGAGATTAGGCATCATAGCACCAGATACAACCCATTGTACCTAGATTATACAAAGCAATGTAGATGGCTCTAACAATCAGAGCTGCAAGTAGAAAGATCAGTATGAACAAATTTCTTGTGGTTTTTTGCAATGTATGTTAGTATGTAAAGGAGATTTTTGGCATTTCTGACATTTCCTAGCTTTTGAATTATTGATAAAGTAATTTTAATTTCAGCATTTGAACAGAGCGTATTTTTATTAAGGGTTTTTGCAGTCTTAAGAAAAAGCTGAAACATACTTCTCCTTTATCCTTAGAAACATCATCTTCTGAACCCTGCTTAAAAAGATTGACTTAAAATTCTGCAGGCTCCCTCCCCATAGGCATCAGTCTGACTGCTTCACGTGGTTACTAATGATCCTTTTTGGTCCCCAGGCTGCTCCCCTGATGGTCAATGTGAGCTCCTTTGCAGCAGCCAGCTACAAGAAGAGGCTGTACGTGATAGGGGGGGGCCCCAACGGGAAGCTGGCCACGGACAAGACGCAGTGCTACGACCCCGCCACCAACGCGTGGAGCCTGAGGGCTGCCATGCCCGTGGAGGCCAAGTGCATCAACGCTGCCAGCTTCAGGGACCACATCTATGTGGTGGGTAAGTGAAGCGCCAGTGGCTGTCCCTGTCTGCACCCAGCGGGGCTTGTCCCTGTGCTTCTGTGTTGGTTTTACCCACGTGCTCCACGGAGTGTAATCAGATGGTCAGATGGCTCTTCCCGTTGAGCTAGAGAGGGGTGGGGATCCAGCATGTTCACAAACAGTAGGGAAAGGTCACCAAGTCAAAATCCTCATTAGCATGCTAGGTATCTTGGAAAGCTGGAGCTAGCCCAGAGACAGCTTAAAGCCATCCAAAGATGTGTTCGTAGTGGCAAGGGCATGATCTCATGGCTACATCATGTCCCCTCTCCTCTCCAGGGGCATTACACAACTCACTGCATACAGGATTTATGCAGGCATAAGAGTACTAGGAGCAGGTCAGAGGAGCAGAGCCACTGAGACACGAAGACTCAGATCTCTTCACTAGATTGCACTTAGGGTTAATTCAGTAAATCGCCAGAACTGGAAGAAAAAATGGAAGAACAAGATTTTGATGGTGGTGAGCTGAACTATGGGGGGAGGAGGGAGCCTGCACACATCTCCAGATGGTACCGGGAAAACCAAAAGAAAATAAGAACCTTTGTTTCCAAAACAGTAGCTCTGAAAAGTTTCCCCTTCCTCTCTCAGCCTTGGTGCAGGGAATTTCCTACTTGCAATGTTATCAATATGGTGCTGAGAGCTGGCATAGAGCTGGAGTATTCACCAAATAATTAATGGTGCTCTGGAGGGAGATATATAATCTGCATGTGTGTGCACATGTACACATACACACACACCTCTTCTGTGCACAGAAATACCTCATGCTTGTCCTCAGCACTGGAGTTGTACAGGATGACAGAGAGAGAAGGCACATGACTTATGGGCTAGCTGATAGAACTCCTGGTAAAATGGACATGATACTCCAGTCACATTCATTCAGCATCTTTCAGCCAGCAACCTCCGCTAGTAAATCTCTTGTTCATCTATCTGAGAAACAAGTCTACTCCAACTGGATAGAAATCAGCCCCAACTGAAGATTAAAAGATAAAAGAGTATTTGGTTAGTGTGTCCAAAGCAATCAAATTACCCAGACTGATGAATTACCAACTGCCAGGTGAATCGGTACAACCAACAATGTCTGTTTTCAGCCTGTTCGAATTCAGTCACCTCTGAACGACTTGACCACCCCTCAGGTACTGCACTAGTATTGTCAAACTCAGCATGACAGAAAAATGCTCACTTTGCCACCAGGGAGGATCCCAGACATTGTTGCACCTCATCAATAAGACCATGGCTTCAAGGTTTCCCCTACGCTATCCAGAAGGATGGTGTCAGACTCTTTTCAGTGGTGGCCAGGGACAGGACAAGGAACAATGACCATAACTACAACATAAGAATTTCCACCTCAGCCTGGGGAAGGACTTCTTTATGTTGAGCGTGGCAGAGCTCTGGAATAGCTGCCCAGTGAGGTTGTGGACTCTCCCTCTCTGGAGACATTTCAAACCCACCTGGATGCATTCCAGTGTAACCCGTTCCAGGTGACCCTGCCTTGGCAGAGGGGTTGGACTGGATATAATCTCCAGAGGTCTCTTCCAACCCTAAGAATTCTGTGATTCTATACAGCTACTACAGAAGATACATTCAATATTTGTATGTATTAGAAGATACATTTTGCAAATTTCAGAATAAGAACCATTTAGCTGTTGGTAATCTTGGGAGGGAATATATTTGCATAGCCTTTCTTAAGAGTTGAGGTATCGACCATTTTTTCAAGAGAAAAGGACACTGCAAGATTGAAAAGGTGCACTAAAATTTTCATTAATAACTTCAGTTTTGGGAAACACGGAGAAACTGAAGGTCACTCTCTGTTCACCAAACCCATAGAAAGATTATTGATTCAGTCTGACAAACTCTAAACAAGGAAGGGTTTTTGAAAGCAGCCAGCTCCAGGAAGGAAGAGGTTTGACGGACAGATGGCCAATGAAATTAGAGGAGTGAGTGGAAAAATCCTGTGCCCATTTCTTACAGTGATGGTTTACTACAGCTGGTCCTCCATGATCTAAGCTCTTTTAAGCAAAATTGTATTTTTCTGAAGGTGTGTCCTTAGCTGGAGCAGCAGATATGAGAAAGATCTATTGCTAGGTGCACTGTGGTCACACTGAAGGATCACAGCAGTTTGTTCTGGCCCTAAATTCCACAGCCTTATGAACAATAAGTGGCCTTCTGCAGATCAGACTTTCAAAACAATAGAGTATCCTCTGACCTTGTTTTTTCTTGGCTTTTGGGCAGAAACCCGTTTTTACGAATGTCAGGAGCAGAGTCTTGTTGAAGTGGATGGTATAATTAAAATCCCTTACAGGCAGGAATGGCCAGTGCAAACCAATATCCATTTCCTTCCCAGGCGGGGCAATGAAAGCTCTCTACTCCTACAGCCCCCAGGAGGACGCATGGTGCCTGGTGACTCAGTTCACCCACGAGAGAGCCAGCTGTGGGATTTCTCCTTGCAACAACAAGCTGTTTATCACCGGCGGCCGAGATGAAAAGAACGAAGTTATTGCAACAGTGCTCTGCTGGGACCCTGAGACTCAGAAGCTGACAGAAGAGTGTGTCCTGCCCCGGGGGGTGTCTCACCACGGCAGCGTTACCCTCAGGAAGTCTTACACGCCCATCCGTAAGATTGTGCCCGGGGCAGTTTCTGTCTGACCACAAAGGAACCCGGTGCCTCCGTGGCACAGACTGCCCTGAGGATGGGTTTTAGCTTCAGGGAGCCATGGATGGAAACACCACCACAGGTCCTCTGGGGGGTATCTGTATATATGCACATCCTTGTGTTTCCTCTGTACATTATATCCTTAAATTATCTTAATTCCTTCCCTCCACAGAAAAACAAAGGGACCAGCTGTAGTTTACTCCTGCCAACACAATACCTCGAATCAGGCAAAGAAATGTAGGTGGAAAATTTCCTTCCCAGCTATATCTACCCCGGAATGTGCTTGAACTGGCTCAGTCTGGTCCCAGAGTTTGGTCAACTATTTATTGTGTTAAGTTGGATTTGAAATACCTACTAGTGAAAAAAGAGAAGTTGCTTTTGGAATGAAATATTTCTAACTTTGGTGGAACATAACGTGGTGTCTTCCAAAGCTGTGCTTCCCCCCCCTCCCCCAGTGTTTGGCACATTAGATTAAGTTTGAACCAGTTTGTTTGTTTGGAGATACTTTGTTGGTTTTTTAGTTTTGCATTACCAAAAAAAACCCCAACTCAGTTTGCAAACCTTGCTGTCATTCCCAAGAAAGAGACTGCACAGCCTGCAAATGTAAATGAACGCTAATTTGTTTCCACTGAAAATTCACTGCGGCTGTTTTCTAAATAAAACAGACCAAAACGTAGTTTCCCTTTTCTTTCTTGTGTTCCTACTGACGGTTGTGCCCGGAAGGCCTTTTCCTCTCCCCGTTGCTGCACGCAGGCAGAGCAGCAGAGCCCGCCTGCTCCATCCCTGCCTCCATCCCCACTGGGTGGCAGTGCGCTCCCAGCATTTTTCTCACGGGTTTTGGTTTCCTGGAACGCAACCGGACAAAACAGTCTGCTGGACAGAAAAACAGTTCCAGGTACTGTTCCCAGCTTGGTTTCTGAGACTGTCACATGCTGTACCAGAAGGGGAAAATGTTCAACTGGCCAGGAGGGCCCAAGTCTCAAGTCCCAGCATCTGGGTCAGTTGTAGGGAAAGAAAAACAAACATTGAAGAGGTCACGCCCGGGACGCCCTGGGACACTCTTGGCCGAAGACTGGGAACATATTGCCGTGCCTCCTCCCCTGCCTAGTTGCTGGAAAGAGCCAACTCACTGTTAAATCAAGATAGAAAATACAGTACAAAACAAATCTCTCCACACAGTGATTCCTTCCAGCCTTCCCTCCCTCCCTCTCTGTAATGTCTCCTTTTGCCTTATACAGTATTAAAAACAATATTTCTGTCATGTTAGGTGGAGAAAAAAACACGGGTTCCTGAATTTCAGCACACTAATGCCAGAGCGCTCAGCGGTGTGGCAGGGCCTGCAGACACTCCTGGTGCAGGCTGAGCAGGGCAGACACAGCCTGTGGGGTGGGTGCAGCCCTCCAACAGGTCTCCTCTGCATCCTTTCCTCAGAAGGACTGCAAGAAATCCTAATTCTTCTGCAATTTGCCCCATGCCTTGAACTCATCTCTGTAATTTCAGCTAATCCCCACATTTTCTCACTGTAATTTTCCCACAGGCCTTCCATTTCCAACTACTTTTTAATTGCTCTCCTTCCTTCTTTATGTTCCTGTCATTCTGCAGGGTCAGCACTTCTCACACTTCCATGCTGGCCCACAATCTCCCATCCCACTCTGCTTGTCAGAGGGCATAAAGAAATACCCTCCAGACAGAGTATTTGATTTCAAAAGGTTTCTGTGAAGAACACTTACCACCTTTCACTTGGTTGGTAGCACTGGCTGATCTAGAGGGACAGAGAAGGTGGATGAATGGGGGGATCTCCCTTTCCTCTTGAGGAGCTTTGTTTCTGTATCTTTACCGGTTGGAAAAACTAATTATAGCAGCTGCTGAAGCTGACTACTTCTTCCTACTGGGAATCAGCCTTGAAACCAGCAGACCTCAGGAAATGGTTGCTGATTTTCTCCCTGTAATATCCGTAGCAAAGACTTGCATTTTTTTTTTCTTGAAAAAGATAAACCACTGAATTAGAAAAAAGTTCTCCAAATAAACTTCTGAATACGATTTCTTAACTCCACATCTCAAAGGCAGAAAACAGCCTCTTGTCTGTCCTAAGGTGGTTTCCTAGTCACATGTGCAAACCTTGGGTGACCATAAGCCAAAACAGACCTTGCTGACAAACACGAGACAGCACAGTCACAGCCACAGCTTGGCTCCTTTCCCTCTCCTAACTCATGAATTGCTCACAAATTCCGACATTTTAATAGCAGTGCGTGACGGGTTGTGGTTATTTGCCTCTCTGCTCTTTGTACCTTCTGGATTCATGTTGCAATCTGAAGGACTTGAAATATATTGAAAAACAAAAACATGCCAATCAGTAGTTTTATGCAGACACCAAAAATCACAAGGCTTGTGAAAAAACCAGCAAGAACTAGCCGTGCTGGGCACTCATCTGCCAGCAGCGAGGTGGGGGTGGAGACAGGAGACAACAGAAATCAGGTTTCAAAACCTTGCAATTTCCCTTTGCTCCCACAGGCTCTTTCTCATCCGCCGTGCATACCCCCCTCCGGCAGGGAATCACCACAACCACGGTTTCTGCCCCAGTGCAACCAGGCAAATGCCACTTTCCTTCTGCCCTGCTCGTATATTACACTTCCAGTAGAAAATGACACAGCCAACTGATGGAGCAGAAGTAGACACTCCAAAAGTAATTACTGAAACTGCAGGAGGTTAATTAGCTTTACTGAATAATTACTCAAATGCTTGCAATGAACTGTACCTCAAATCCAAAGCTGTGTGCTTGTTTACCTGCATGGAGATCCTCTGTGTCTCCTGATAGTGAAACTGATCTCGTTTGAGCCACAGACCTATCTCTGATGTAATTATGTCTGCAGTGATGTAGGGCACAGCCCCAGCCCTTGGAATGCAGGTCTGACTCCCTTCAGTCTGCAGGTTACAGACAGCAAACTGCACTTGAAATCCAGCTGGGAGAGGGAAGAGAGCAGAGGTAAACGTTTGTGACAGTGTTGGCACGAGAAAAGAGGGAAAAAACTGACCAGGAATATATTTATAAATTAGAAGACATTTGTGATTCATGCTATTGCAATTCATTAAAGGATTACTGCCCCCAGCCGCTATATCACATGTTAAAGCCAACTGCTCTCCATTTCACTTCAAATTAAAATGCAGGGCAGCCACAGTGACGTCCAAGAAGTTCACTTATGTGACCTGGGAGAGGTCGATTAGTGAGCTCTGGTAAACAGTCTCACTTTGAATTTCCAGAGCTTATGTGGAGACATCCTTACAAGGTTGGTGGTCACTACACCCATAAGGTTCTGGAAAATGCAGAAGTCTAACATTCTTTGAGACAAAACTCAAAACATTTATGGAGAGTATTATAGGAACCTAGTGCTTATGACATTGCCCTGGTGAGCCCTTTGATGCTATTCAGATAGATCGGGGAAATGCCAAAGGCAAATGGTTCAGGCACATGGTGTGTTTCTTGTATGCACGCTATCACCTGCTGCTTTTGTACCAAATAGCACAGCAATATTCCATGGGCAGTTGTTTACAAGCAGTCATTTGAGAAAAACGTACCTATCTAATGTTAAGCCACTTTAAAGAGAATTATTATCAGCTTGCAATGATCTTTCTTAGAAGCCCATCTCCACAGAGCAGTGTTTTGTTTGCTTGGTCCTTGTGATGTCACTGTGGGCCAGCTTTATACATACGTAAACTTGCCGCAATCACTGATTCACGTGCTCTGTCTTTCAGCATCCTTCTTTATGTTACCAAACTTCTCCTTGCATCTAAATATATCCAAGAGATGTGTATGTAAGAGGGATATTACAGAATTAGCAACAGAATCCTGTCCAGATTATACCTTCATAATTGTCATAACCTGCTGTTACACAAAGTCACCTATGGCTCCATATAGAATTACCTTACTTTATGCTATTTACACAGTTATCTTTACTACTTACAATGAAAATTTCCAATAGAGGTAAACATGAATGGACCTTGCATGGACAAAACAATATGTAAGTTATCAGCATCCTTGTCATTGGGCACTGACATAAAAATTTGGCCCAGGATATGAAAGCCTGGGGATTCACAAGTGCCTCTTCCATTCTTGATCTTCCCGCATGCCAAAGGGGGTCAGCAGAAAGAATGTGATCCAGTATGCAGTTATTTTCCCCATCCTTCCTATGTATTATGGAAAACCCTTGTTACAGGTTGAATATAAAGTATACAAACATAGTTTCTGTGACAGATGTCCATGGTACATTCATCTTTGAGAAAAATAAAAGCAGCAAGTAAAAAGCAACTTCTAGATCCTTTTATTGAAGAGGATTGAGAAGCGCAGAACCGTGGTTAAAGCAAATATGCAATATTACAGTTCATTCACTTGCAACAATTTTACCTTAGAGGTGCTTCTCACACAAGAAGTGTCCCTTAGCAGCAAAGCGTCTAAGATGTCCCTGCTCATTCCCCCCACCCCTGAACTGGAATTTGTTACCTCCTCAAATGTTGTGCTGGTGCAGCTGTTTTCAGAACATCCTATAAAACAGATCGCTGGGATAAACTCGGTTAAAATGAAAACACCACTTCTCTTTGAAGAGATATTTTTAACCTGCAACCCCAGAAGCAGTTGCATCAGCAAACAGGAGAGAGTGGACACGGCAATGTGAGAAGAGTAACAAGCAGTTTGGGAATGAGGAGAGATCAGCAGGAACTGCTCAAACTCGCTTTGCTGCCAAAAACATTTCATGCAACCAGACGCCGATCTCCTCCTGGCTCACACTTTGTGGAATTCTTCAGATGAGTGTGAAATAGCCAAAAGCCACATTCAGCACTTTCTGTGTATGGCTTTAAGCAAACAGAAGGTGGAGAGAGTCTGCACAAGGAAAATACTGCACAGAATGAAATCAAGGACCTTTTTTAAAAGTCCAGTGTATTTTTACAGAAAACATAACAAATTCTAAAAATATTATCTTTAGAAATACAGAACTCTTTTCCCAAGTCCAAGGGACAGAACAGCAATTTAAATTTCCCACTCTGATGTTTATATCTAATGACATTTTGGTTTCTTCAAGGGTCAGATATATGTTTCGCTTGTCTTCTATAGGTAGGCATCTGATCTGGAAAACCTAAAAGGCTCTTACAGGATCTTCATTTTCTTGCCTGGATACACCAACCAGCTCTGCAGCCTCTCCTCCTGACCTTCCCAAGGCTTTGATGGCAGGTACCCGGCAGCAGCTCTGACACGGTGGAGCTGTAAACTGAGTTTAGGCTGCTGGAGAAGATTTTTGTGAGGAAGAACTGGGAGCTGCCTCGGCAGAGACTCAGAATTGGTGTTCACACTTTGTCCCTCACCACGGGTCCTGTCTGAGCCACGGTGTGGGTAGCCCTGTGCCCAGCCTGGCACCTCTCTGCTCCTGCGCAGCTGCTGGGCTCAGCCTTGGCCGAGTCGCTCAGCACGGCCCCAGCAGGGACTCGGGGTTTGGGCTGCCCCAGGCTCCCGCAGCACCCGCTGGGCTCTGCGGGCACAGCAGTTCTGCACCCAGCAGGGAGGGAGCGCCACCCACTGCCCCCTGTCCTCCCTCACCCAGCAGCGCGTCCACCTCCGCAGTGCCTGGCAGTGCCGTGTGCTGGGCTGCCCAGCAGACACTGATCTAAGGTGGCTTCCCATCAGCGGAGATTTTTTGCAGATTGTCAAATGGGCTCCACAAGGTAGCGAATACACCAGCACACTGCACAAGCTGAGCAATGGTGTTTCACCGAGTGCAGCCGTTTCCAGAGGCACCTCTCAGAGCACGTGTTCAAGAACAGGACTTTGGCTGCCAAGCTTGCAAGAATATACTGTGTGGAAGAAACGGTTGTTGTTTTCACAGACATTTGGTTAAGGATCCTCTGCTGTAGGTGATGCTGTCACGAGACCTGTGGTGACTCCTTTGCTTTGCACAATCTATTTTTAATTTTCTTTTTTCCAGAAAGGCGTCTGCAACAGGTGGGTGAAAATGACCTTAATTCAATATCTCCTCCAAAAGGCCCTGCCTTTCACATCAGAACAAAGTTTGGAACTTTATCCAGGGTAGCATTCAGTATATTCTCAGCTGCCTCGTGATGGAAGAGCTTCATGCCTTTTAGCATGAAGCAGGCAGTGATGAACCCATGTCTTCTTACCATGGGTTGATCACTTCTCCGCTTTAGAAGCTGGGTGATTTCCACCAGTCTTGCATGACAACAAGGTGAGGGCAGCTCCTCTGCTGTGGCCATGCTCTGCGCTGCCTCAGGATGGTGGAGGAGCAGGTGACACCACGTGAAGCTGCTTCCTCCTGACAATGCATTTGAGAGAGGCTGAGATCTCTCTGTATCGAAGCCCATACAGAAAAGGGAACAAAACTTTAGGAAGAATCATGAGGACATTGCAGACTGTCAGGGAGACGAAGATTCCTGTCTGGAGTCTGATGACAACATTAACGCACAAGAATGATTCTACAAAAAGGGCCAAGAGTGGAAAGAAGTAAAAAAATAACACAGTGTTGTGCATTAAGAACGTTACACTGGCTCTGGAACAGATGCTCTCCCATATACCTGAGTGTTTGGTTTTAAAATACAAAATAGCATAGCAACAAAATATTACAGACAGGCAGAGAATGATAACTGTGGCGGAAAGCCAGAAGCAGAGTTTCACAGCATCAGTCCCATTCAGAGTTAATATTAGTATTACTGGAACTGAGCATGTTTCCAGGACACAGGGCACAAAGCTGTGGGTAGTCCATAGCACCAAGAAGAAAATCCCAGTGAAAGCTCCAGAACACATCCACAGAAATATAATGATTTTTTTAGCTCGTGAAGGAGGCAAAATAGCAATGTAGTGCAAAGGAAACAAAACAGCAATGTACGTGTCCAAGACTATTGCAACAGCTGTGAACAGCCCTCCACAGTAAGCCACTGCCAGCAAAAATAAGAGGAGGACACAAGCTTCCTTTGGGAGGTGTAGCTGTGCTGCATTGAGAGCAGCTGACAGGGTGTAGAACAGCAGGTAGACCAGATCAGAAAGCAGAGCGTTTCCCAGAAGCATGTACCTTGTTTCCTGGCGGATTTTAAACCGAGAGAAGATCACAAATAAGATGGTGGGGATGATGAGGACACCTGCCACGAGGCAGACTACTGGGGAGATTAAAAACATCTTCATGTTTGTGCCTGATGGGGTGAGAGACCATTCCTCCAGCAAAAGCAACAAAGTTGTGTCATCCAAATTTGAGGAACTGTTGAAGTCTGTTTCCCTGAGGTGGATGACAGTTCCATTTGCTCTCCTTTCTGGAGCACAGCCAGGGAAGTCCATTTCCTTAGGGTTTTGGGATGATTGTCTGACGTGGAGAAAGCAAGATCTTCTATGCTGAGTCCTTAGAAAGGCAAATGAAGCAGAGGATGCAAAAAGCCCATGGAAGCAAAGTGATTTCTGTAGCCAATTCTACCAGCTCTCCTCAAGAACAGAAAGTTCAAACTTGCAAGTGAATTCTGTGGTGCCAAAAGATGGTTTTGCCTAGAAAGGAGATTTTATTTTCTTTCTGCAAAATCTAATGCTTAGAAAAGAGTATGAATCTCTGTGTGGCTTAAAAAAGACTAAATCCCTCAGCTACCTCTTTGAACAGAAGTGAATGGGTCGGTCAGTTTCAGTAATTTGAGTTTTTTCTCATCACATTATCACTCCAATGAGGCAGATGAAATATTAGCCTGATTAAACAAATACATGATGATACATATAAACATTCCCTGTGTACTGATGTAGAAGAGTCATAAATGTGACTGGGCGATTTTGTACCAATTTGTATGCAACAACACAATTTATTTGCAGTGATCAATAAAAAAGGCTCTCAATCCTGTTGTAAAATTGTAGCACAATCACTCTAGTGAATGAAATGATCTTATTTGCAGATGAAAACCATTTTTGGTTCAGTGAATCAATCCATGTTATTCATGAATGATAAAGCTGCCCCTGCCTTTTTTCATGCATGATATACAAATACTGAATTCTCATCTAATGCAGCCTTCCAGTCAATCTGTGCATTGTCTGGGATGAGTGACACAGACTGTCCCATACCAGCATACCCCAGGGCAGACTTGGCACTTCCAATGTCCATTTGGAGACCAATTCCTGGTTTTCTGGCTCACACACTGTTGCTGCACTGTGCTGCTTTTAATGCCAGATCTCAGTATCAGAGCTGGGGCTGCAATGAGAGAATTGAGAAGGATCTGGACTGCAGAGAAGGAACATTTCAAGTTCTTCCAGGCACGGTGTGATCATAAAAATAGCTGATTTTTTTTTTAATAGGCTCACTTAACCTGGCATTATTGTATTAATTTTCTTCCCAGCATTACCAGCACACAGCAGCGCAGCTTCTCTCCACAGGAGCAAGGCACAGCTCACCAGGCAGGAAGTCAGAAAGTCCTGCTGTGCCATGGACATGCTGCCTCAGGGCATGCCAAGCAATGAAGCAGACAGCTCATGAAACTCAGCATCAGTCATCAAATCTTGTGCACATTTCATTTCCTGTCACACTGATCACTGGCACCCATGGAACGGTAGGTTAAGACAGTTGACAGGGTGTGCCATATGGAACAAAAAGATAGAAGGAAAAACCAATGATAATTTTAAGGATGACATTTCAGTTGCTATGGTGTCTGGGTTAGGTAAAACAGAAGGTGATTATTTTTGCTCACTCAATCCTGCATCCACTGAGAAGTGTGTGAGCAATATTGATGCAATTATACATTTGGTGTCAGGGTCATGCCCTGCAACTATAATTGAGTCACGACACAGTTAATACCTTAAGTAGACAGTAGCACTCAAAACTGTTGAATTATACTTTTGTTGCAAAATGGAAGGGAGGGAATGAAAACTCAGGTGCATAAATCACCTCCAGCTGTAATTTCAGATCTCTGTTAATAGTGGAGGTGTTTGCTGCCTCCCAGCTCTTGGCACTCCAAGGATATCTTTTTAATGCAGACTCTCTAATTTCCATATAAAATCACAACTATATTTTCCACCAACTGCTTAAGATTCAACGTGAAAAACAATAGTTCATTGTCACATCAGCTGCACACCTTTGGCTGATAGAAAAATAAATCACAGAATGGTTTGGGTAGGAAGGGAACTTAAAATTCATCCAGTTCTAGATGAGTGACTGAAGGCTCACTCAGTTGACATCCTCATGACAAAGGGAAGGCATCTCATGACTCTCTTGTTCAGCCCACTTACAAAGAGTCCCACAGAGCTCACAAGGCAGCACAAGTGCACAGCCCTGCATGCCCCGCGCTCAGCTATTCTTCTGCTACAGCTGGCAGAGACAGCCCTCTGGCATGAGCTTGTTCAGTTTTACCTGTGCTCCTGTAAAAGCCTTAGGAATGCAGGAGAGCTTTAGTTTTACAAAAATGGACAACAGCAAATAACTGGAAGAGAGAGTCAACCCCATCAGACCTGGGCAGGTCCAGCCAAAGCCACTCCCCTGAGGTTTCCACAAATGCTTTTAACTGCTCAGTAGAGTTGTGCCAGATTTAGAAATGTGAAAGGTTGGTGTCTTGGCACACGAATATAACCCAGAACAGGTGGTTCTGAAGAATATCTGTTTGTTGTCTCCTTTAATTTTCTTGACCCTAGGAAGCCTTTCCACATCTGGGCATTTTGAAGGGGCTGGCAGCTCTGAGAACCACTCCTGAGGATTCTGAACTGAGCTCCTTTTGCCATTGCATCTCTGTGTTCAATAGTTTGTGGTGCCAACCTGAATCACCCTTTTGAAATTTCCTGTAAATCCGGCCTTAATGCTCTGGTTATTGATTTTTTAAATGCTCTCTAGTAAATTTATGTTAGGTGGATGCACTTTTTATGTATCTTGCTGATGAAGAAACACTGTATTAGCAGCCTCTCTTCTGGCTCTTACTCTGGCTCAATACAGTCTATATTGATTTTCAAGCTGAACCACGGACTGTTAATTACTTTGCTCATTTCTGCTTCAATAAGCATCCTGCGGAAAGCTTAGTTAATTATCTGATGGGTTTGCGAGATCTCAGGTTACACGCTGAGCACTGTAACTCCTGCAAAGACTGCACTACACCGTGTTCTGTTACTGACTATAAACAGGCATTGTCAAACCAAGCAGAAATATTAGAAATGTTACTGTCTTACAGCATTTGGCACACACTTACCTGCATACACACATAGAGAAGCTTCCTGCTTCACAGTGTTTGCCTGACTGATTCAACAAGTCAACAGGTACACTGCTGCTGTGACAGGGAGCACCAGACAAGAAAGGGAAGCAAACAGAATAATGCTAAGATTTCCCCAGCCCTTCATCCCAGGAGATTGTGTTAGAAGGGGATCCCCAGGGGAATGCTCACATTCACCTCTGAGGCTCCCTGGATGCCATCATGTCACTGTCTCAGTGTGATCACAGAGCCTTTGATGTGGCTGCCTGTTCCAGCAACTCACACCATGTTCCAGGCTAAAAAATGTATCCTGTGTTGTGGGTCTAACCCAGAGGCTGCTGCTCCTGGCCAGGAGCCCAGGGAGAGCAGGGTAGAAGGGCTGCCTCACGTCTCTTCAAACAGAAGTGTTTTGGATGAGACTGTTGGGTCCAACAAAGCAATATTTTTACTGGAATGGTGTTTCATGGGTCTGTTTCCAGCCGTGTTTAGCAAACAGAGCCTTGGCCTCAGGAGCCTTCATGTGCTGTTAGAGTTTCTTCAGCTTCCTTCCACGAATGCCCCCTGCCCCTTCTAGGCTTATGTAGGGCCAGAAGGCATCTCCCTTGCTGGTGAAGCTTTCCCAACCACGAACAGCCAAGTCCTCATGAGCATGCCAACTCCTCCCAGAAGAGCAGGAAGAACCAGGTTTCCTGCCTGTATCCATATTCTCACTCTGGGCAAATGAGCTGCTGCTGTCAGTGAAGAAAGTAATCAGAGCAGCTTAACTGTGGTATTTTTCTGGTTGAATCTTCCCTTTTTCTTCTCTTTTAAACAGAAAGTCAGTTAGAAGACAACTTTTTGCTAAACCTTTAAGATTCCCTCTAAACTTTTGTGCAAGCCACAGGGAGAGGTACAACTCGTCCATGCCTCAGCTATCTGTCCCCACGTGGCTCCAGAAGGATTGTTCAGTGCCTTGCTTGTTATTTGCTGTAGATAAGAGACATACACACTGCTCTTGTAACTGTACAAAGTTCACGAATCGGGCAGAACAATTGCTAAAGTTAAGGAAGTAAAGAAATGGGTGTGAAAACTAAACTCAGATTACAATGCTTTGAGAGGTCAAAGGAAACCTGGAACAAAAGAAAACAGGGATTAGAAAGTGGGGCTTTGAAGAGGTTTTAATGAGGCTCCCAAACAAAGGAGGACATTGAGAGAGACTGGGAGGACTCAGCATTAAATCCCTACATTATTTTTTCTAATTCCAAATACTATCAAGCCATGGTGATCACAAAGTCAAAATAAATTTAGTACCAAATCGACCTTGCAGGTGCAAAACTGAGAAATAAGCTGGATGTCAGAACAACAGAATTCCTAAATATTTGGCAAATATTTCAACAAAAGTTTAGAGAAGTAACAGTGTAAGTCCCAGACACCTCCTGCTTTCCTGCAGGCCCTGATTGCTGTGAGCTGAAGCCAGCAGAACTCATCCATTTTCATTCCCCAAACCTGGCAAGGCAAAGAAAGACAGGTTTCCCTCTTTTGTGCTGAAAGGGCACATAAACATGTTTTCCTGTGACAAGCTGCAGATGTGACCAGAGATTTATAGCAAACAACTGCTACTTTTCATGGTCGTTTATGGACAGACCCACAGCACCCCAAGAGAAGCCATCCTAGACTGTTCCTTCGATTTAATGATCTGCCTGCCTACTTTTCATAACAGTGCATCTGTGAAACAGGACAAATAGCCTACTAAATAAGGCCTATTTGTAAAATATTAGCTTCTTTCCTGACGCAGTTTAATTTATAAGGAGAAATCTTGCTTAAATTTGGAACACTATACAACTACACTGGTGTTAACAGGAGTTCCCTGCAGAAATCTAAGTCTTTTAGATAAAGAGCAATAACATCATTCTTATCTGAGTATTTAGCAGCTATCAGAAGAGATTAAACCAATATTCAATACCACACAGTGATGAGCAGAACTAGAAATACCGATCTACACATCTGAATTTGTGGTTCCTTGACTCCTCCTTTAAGACAGGAGAAGGCTCCTGTGGATGCTACAAGCTTAGTCAAAGGGAAATTCTCAAGCATCAGGGCAGCAGTAAGGCCTGTGAGAGAGATAAATTTTCCCAAAACATTGGTCTGTGAAGAATTTAAACAATCTTTTGCACCTGCTGTTTTTCTAACTTGTTTACAAGATGTTTACAAAGAGGTGTTGTTTCTAATTAGCCAATCATGGTGATGGGGTGTCAATCAAAGGACCAATCATGTCCAGCTGCCTCATAACTGTCTATAAAGAGTATATTTGTTTAATAAGAGAGATCTGCCTTCTGAGACCTTGGAGTCCATGTTGTTATTTTCAGCCACCCCAAGTCATGTAATGACAAGCTCCTCCTCCTGAGAGAAAGCTTCTCAAAGGGGGGAGATACATCCACCAAACTCCTTAGGGCGACTGTCCATCTCAGGCTGTCTGTCTTTCTGGTGGTGGCTGGCATAAGAAGTTTTATGTTCCTGTCCTGTCTCACCTGCAATGATCTCCAGCCTAGGAATGGCTGCTGCAGGCAGGCAAAAGCAGAAGTTATCTGGCTCTGTCCCTGTCTTCCTATGTTTTGTCTCATGTAAAAAGCCAGGTAGCACAGGAGAGGTGTAGCATAATTGTTCCTTGAAGGATGGCTTGCTGAGAAGGGATACAGATGGCTGCAGAGTGTTAGGTGCAAGTGAGAATGAAATACCAAACCAGAGCTGGAAGTAGAAAGGGTAGAAGGGACAGGTTGGCATATCCAGGCTGACAGGGAGGACCCCAGCCACAGCTGCACAGTCACAGCTCCTCCGTGACAGCTGGGAAGTGCTCCCCTTACTGTACAACCTTGGGGCAAGGCAACAGAGGAATCAAGATGGAAGGAAGCACGGAAGCACTCTAGAAGTGGAGTTGAAACAGAAGAGGGAGGAAAAATGCCATGTGAAAGAAAAGACATGTTATGTCTTCCTATTCATGCCTTTTGATGACAGGCTGTGAATTATGTCCATGGCACAGAGGAGCACAAGGCACAGCACCATCCTGGGGGGGAAGGAGCCTCGCTGCCAAAGTCAAGATGCTCCTTCCCAGTTCCCAGCACTGTACCTGGGAATGGCAGTGGTTCCTGGGTGGCAAAGATCCTGAAGCAACATTGATTCTCTGCAATAACTCTGCCCACAGGGAGATGCTGACCTTATCTCACACTGATGGAAGCAGGTGCCAGGCACAGCCGCCATATGGCAGAGAGATTAACTGCCAGCATGTGCTGAATACAAGTCACAGTCCCTTATTAGCCAAGCAGGGAACATGCCGTGGGCTGCACACACAGTGCCATTCACAAGCTCTGTTGTCCCTTCCCAGCAGCTCCTTTGTTACTTTTCCAGCACAGGTGCTTAAAAATTAGATTTTCTCCACATGAGGCCTGACTCTGCCTTGTTCTTCTAACAATGGCTTTGTACTGCTCCCACTCATTTCCATAGCAATACCCTGTCCTCTCACACCGGAGGTTCAGACTTCATGACAGGAAAACACTGTTAGAGTAGGAGTACGAACACAAATGTTCCAAATTTATAAAGAAAAGAGAATTTGTTTTGGTGGGGGGGGGGCAGGGAGAGCAGGATGTCACTTTACTACTGTTACGTAAGCCCACATCAGCCTTACTCTCCTGGTGACCTCCACAGGCACAAAGAGGAGGGCACATCACCCCCTGGTATGTCCAGAACTCCTCACCAAACTGGCAGAGTTACAGCTCACAACAGGGGGAGTTTGAGCCATGGACAGAACAGCAAGCTGAGATCTTCACTAAAAAACACAAGTAATTTCATTTCTAGTTTAATTATTTGTTTGTTTCTTCTCCAGTCCAAATTCCTGCTCATTAAAAGATGTTGATGAGAAACACCAGAGAAGAGACATCCTCTTTTCCTTTACTTTTCCTTTACTATTATCCTAAGCAACACCTAGAGCCAAAAGCAGCTCCAAACTGCCTCCAGGTATCTCAGAGAGAGCTCAGCTGTTCACTGGCAAATGCCTGTCTTGTAGGAGTTCATTACATTTACAGCTACTGGGGTGAAACCAGATTATTTTTCTAATCCATTCTCAGCATTTTCTCAGGAATTCTTAGGTCCTTTTAATTGAACTGTTTTTTTTCCTCCCATAAAGCAGCAGCTTCTTGCTCCAAAGAAAACATTTCAATGCCAGCCCAGCACAATGGATAGCAACTAAGGGAAATATAAAGATGCACAAAACTGCTATAGATCACAAAATCTTCAAGGCAACATATACTGGAAGAAAAGTGAATTAGCAACTATTTTTAATAAGCCATTTTAACAAGCTGTTAGTTGAACCAGATCAGAACTGCCCCAGTCTCTCACTGAAGCGCTGCAGTGATGCTCTGGGGCCGTTCAGGGGCACACACTCCTGTGCAGTTCCCATTCCTGGAAGCACTACAGCCATCAGATGTTCTGGTGGTCACCCCAATACCAGCTGCCCCAGGACTCCTCCCCCTTTCAAACACCTGGTTTCCCTGGGAAGCCCACAATAGTCTCGAGATTTGGGATCTTGCCTGAGCTGTGTTCAAACCAGCACAATGGCATCAGTGCCAGCTCCAGCACAGCAGCTGTGGAATTATGTGTGCCATCCCCCAGGACACCACCTCAACCCCTGCCACTTGTGTCTCTTCATTTCCTGCCAAGTATCATGCCAATTTCCTCCACACCAATTTCTAAGCCGACACCACTTTCTCTCTCCTGCCTATTGAAGATTGGAATGATGGTGAAAATGAGACACACAGTGCCACTTTTCATCCCCAGCTCTCTGTTCTGATAGTCTCCTACAATGCCTATTTGTGAAGCTCTTCAGCTGCTGTCAAGACCCTCTGAGAGGCAGTTTCTGATGTGCAGCACTGAGCCCCACTTTGAGGTGAAGGCATCACATGCCTGAGGCTGTTTCTGCTCTTGGCAGCCTGGGAAGCTGAGGAGTCAGCCTAAGGGGAACACGCCTGCTCCCACAGCCTCAAATCTGCACCACCAGTCTCATAGAATCAAACAATGGTTTGGGTTGGAAGGAACCTTAAAGACCATCTAACCCCCCTGCCATGGGCAGGGACACCTTCCACTAGACAGGGTTGCTCAGGGCCCTGTCCTGCACATCATTGTCCAAAATCCCTCTCTGAGCTCCTCTGGATGCTGAAATGTTTTATAGGGTCTTCCCAGAGCTTTCTCTTCTCCAGGCTGAAGAACCCCAATTATTTTGGCTTGTCTTCATCAGGAAGGAATGCAGGCTTTTCACACAAGTCAGGAGTTCTTGAACCCCTGCTGTGTGCTTGGGCTGACACAGGAGCTGCCTGCCACCTGGTCTATGTTGGGGAAGGTGATACAGGGAAATCTTATAAATATGATTGCTTGGCAACAGGTTCTGAAAACATCAAGCCTGTCAGTGAAATAGAAATGACAGCAGTTTTTGAGATGTGAGGCATGCCAGAGCAGAAGACAGGATATTGGGCAACACCTCTGACCATGCAGGAAGGGGCCTGCTGAGAAGGCAGGAAGAGGGGATTTTAGAGATCAGCATTAAGGTTTAGAAGGTAGCACCTTATTCAAATGTAGTGGTTCTCATAGGCTGTATGTAAATTCTGTAGGATTTGTGTCTCGCACCGGTTGGTCACTGTAAATAGAATATTCAACATGGAATGGGATAAAACTGACTGTAACAGGAAATCCTCCCTCTTGGGACCACGCCATCAGCTGGGCTGGCAGGTGATGGCAGACTCTGTCACCCACGGCCCTTGCAAATAAACCACGTGTTCTAAGAGCAACCCTGTCTCCAGAGACCTCTCATCAAACCATCATGGCCCGCTTCCACAGGTCTACACTCGGTTTCACAGCCAGTGTCTCACCTTGACACTGCCAAAACACCACAGAAGCAGTGACCTCAGCCCTGAAGGGAGAGAAAGGCACGGAAGGACAGACCAGAGGAAGGCAGGGGCACTTGAGGCTACACCCCAAGCTGTTTACTGGCAAGATTCCAGGTCCACTCTTTCTATTCCCAGAATAAGACACAAGTCTATCCCATTATTAACCATCAATAAACACCAGCTTGAGGACTTTACCCCCCACCAGGCAAAGCCTTTCAGCCTGTTGGGGAACAGCTTGCAGTGGGTTAACTCCCTCTTTGTCAGACTCAGGATGGGGTCCTTGGAGCCTCACAGGGTGTCTGCAGGGATACAGAATTGTAAAAAGATATTTGTTTTTGCAAATGAACTGGAATAGAGTCAGCTCGTCCTACCCACCCTTCATGCTGTCCTTTCTGGTTTTAGCATGCTAAAAATGACCAGCTTCTCTGATAATTTATGCATAATTGGGACTGATTTCAGCAAGCGGCCCAACAAAAGCTGCTCTGAACTACTAAGTAATTTACTGGTTTTGTTTTCAATTAATATAGTAGCCTGAGGAACAAGAAGATCTCTAGCCTGATGGAGAGACATCCAGAGCTTAAGCAGCATCTAATCAGCTGAGCACTGGGAAGAAACATGTTCTTACACTCATGTACCTTATTTATTTTTCAGAAGACCCCTCCTAATCTGGAAACTTTTATCCATTTTCATCTTTTCATCTGCTCTGGAATTTCCCTTTTTCTGCCTCCAGACTATCCCTTTCCTTTTCTCATGAATATATCATTCCTGCTCTGATCTTTTCTTTGGTTGGGTGATAGGGATTTTTTGGGGTGAAGGAGGTGGTGGAGGGAAGGGCTTTTCTGTGCAAACCTGTCCTAGGAGGGGATCAGCCCAGGCCTCCTGTGTCTCCATGCAGTCCAATAAAGACAGCAACAAATGCAATACCCCAATGTACTGTGGCATGGAATCTGTGCAGGAATCAGGCCAACCAAGAGAGGATGCACAGAGGAGGAGAGAAAGAAATTATGGCTGTCTAATTCAGTGTGCTCTGAGCAGGCAGAGTATGGAAGGCACCTCCAGCTGGTCCAGTTACATTTCTGCACTCTGATCCCTCGTGGGGACTGGACACGAGTGGATCACGGCTGCTGTGAGTGGCACAGAAAAGCCACTCTCACCTGTCCCCTGCTACCTGCATTCCCCCTCCGGGCCAGAGCACAAAGCCTCTTGCTACTGGACCCCCCAGCAGAGCTGTGACTGGCTCCTCTGAGTCTCATTTGGTGTGCTGTGCTGCTTTTGGAACCACATCTGCCTTGAAACATGAGAAGGATGGGCCTGCCTGGCTTGGACTGGGCACAATTTATCTTTTGTTTAACAGATCTGGTCTGGGTTTGGCACTGCTACAGTATGGGTGTGATGACATTTATTATGACACGCCAAGACTGTGTACAAGTACCCCTCTTCACAGGCCCAACTCCCAAAATTACAAATGTTGGGTTAACCCTAAAGCTTGCCTTTTCCTTTACAAATTCACGCCAGTAGTGGCGCTTGAAATTATTCTATCTGCATTTCACATGCCCACGTCTATTCTCAGCTTCTGTTTCCAGCCTTGAGGTTGTCCAGATTGTCCCTTTGTCCTTTTAAGACCTCTGCACTAACCATACTAATCCTCAGTAAGCAATCAAATCTCCCCATCTGTGCTCTTACTATTTCCCTTGGCACCATGGTATGACTTCTCTATTTTAATTAACTTGAGACGGATGCCTTGTCAAGACTTAGCTGCTCTGATTTCTCATTATGTTATCATAATACCATTTAGCAACACCACCCTTCTCAGCAAGGACTGATTCCAGTCCCTTGAAGGCAACATAGTGAAACACAGAGCACTCACCAGGGCCCACAGCAATATTTGGTCTCATTCTTGTTAACCTGCTGCACTTCCTTCCCAGTGAATGCACCAGTTCTGCCTACTCACAAAAGCACACTTTAGGGTATGTTTTCTTCTTTTGTTTTTGATAGTCATGATCACTTAATTTCAACTTTTAACCCCTCTGAGCACTGCTTGAATGCCAACCACACGTACCTGACTAAAAAAAGCAGTTTTAATTTACTCATTGCCAGCTGCAGTTGGTGGTGCCCCACACTGCTGTTTGCCCTTTTCCTGCCAAGCAGCACATTACTTCAAATTGTCCTGAACCTATTCCTTATTTTGCAGCTATTTAAGATCTGAAGTCTATGGGTCACCTCACAAACGAGAAGGAAGGCTTTTGCTTTCATGTCCTTCTAAGCCTGCAACACCTCAGCCTCTGTCTCTTCCTCAGGGCTGTTTTTGTCTCCTAAATTGCTGTGTGATGGCTGCAGGTGCTGTGAGTCTCCATTTGTGCACAAAGCACCAAGTCAGCACCAGGGACCTGTTTCACATGAACTGGTCAGCTCCTTAGTGAAACTCCCTTTGTAAGCACTTGCACAGCAGCAGAATCAGGCATTCTGTGCTACACATCCCCCCTCAGGCTCACCTACCCAGCTTTGTGCTGGTTGTGTGCCCCTAATGGGCTGTGAGTTGTCCTCTGGGAATAAGGAGCACTGAAAAGGCTGCTCAGAGCTCAGGGCAGGAAGATGAGACTTGTGTCAAGCATCCAGCAATTTAATGCTAGGCAGCATCAGCAAAATGCAAGAGGAAGGTGTAATTTGGACAAACAGCAGGGACTTGGAGGAACAAACACAAGGAAGTGTTCTCTGGCACACTCCAAGGAAGACGCCTCCAAAAATGGCCTCCTGTGGGCCTGTCAAAGGCTGAATAATCAGAAGGGATCTCTTGGAAAATTCCTTGACCAAAATCAACACTGAGGTTGTTTATTGCAGTTCTTCAAATGTTAATAATGCTAGTTTACATCCTCTGAAAGTGTGGTTCTATGTTTTTCCACCCTTAGGAAACCCTGCCAGATGTAAATATTTTCAGCAGACCAGGTGCAAGAAACCAACTGAGCAGGATGTAATATCACTGCTCTCTCTTTTGTTCATGGACATGCATGAGAGTTTCACAGCCTGAAGTCTCAGGTCTCAATTTGTTATATGTGGATGTAAAGCACATTTAACAGTAACTTTTATAGGTCCCACATAGGAGAAGGCAGGATTTTAAGCATATATATTCAGGGTACATGTTGACAGTAAAAAAAGTCAAGGTATTTTAATGTAGGAAGGCTGCTCAGTTTCAGGACTTCAGGTGACTTGAGCTTGCCCTAGGCGAATTGTGGAAAAGAGGGTTTGTTGACAACACTCAGTGAAATTCGGAGCCAAGAAATTATTTCCATGTGCTCATGGACACACTTCCAATGTTGGATGTGCAGGGCCATCTAGTGGGACGTCTCTGTGTGCAACAACAGCCCAAACAGGCAGCGTTTCACAACAGCCTGAACAAAGACATCTTTGGCTGTTATATCTCAGAAATGCATTTTACAAGTTTTTCTCTCCAGATGGAATGCTTCCCTGCTCAGACGGTACAGCATCCCCAGGAGAGCCTGTGGAACAGGGAATCGAGCCTGTCTTGCTGCAGGATCCTGTGCTACAAAAGTGTGCATTTCCTAAAATTATTTCCTTTTAACTAATGACTTTGGAAAGGTTTGCTCAAAAAAAGGAAACAACAACAACAAGACACCCTCCCCCAGCCCTCAGTTTCAGTTTTTGTTCTCATTAATACAAGTGCAAAAAAGGCTCAGTGACACCATCAGGCAGCACAGTGTGATGGAGCAGAAAGGCATTGGTTTATGTGTAACACTCCATCTCTGGTGTTGGATTGAGTTAATCAGATAGAGGTGCTGGCTGGGACTCAGTAATTTTTCACAGAAATATCGAATGTTCTGAGTCAGATTCTCTGGTCAAATGAATGTGATAACCCAGGGAATGCTGGTGTGCCTTCAGATTAATCCCCCCATCTGTGCAGGGAGGCAGGTGAAAAGTGGGGGTCTGCACCTCTTGCAGGGTTGCCTAAAAACCCCACAGTGAATCTGGAAAACAACTAGGTTTTCCAAAGGCATGGGGAAATTGCTCATATTTAAGTTTTTACCATTTTCTCATGTTTTATTTACTACCACATTAAAGCTTATAAAAGCATTGCTGCCTAACAAACAGGTTTTCCCCTCTCTGATTTACATATGAAGTAATAGTTCAAGCACTGTAACAAGGCCTTCTTTTCTGGGACCTTGTCAATCAATTGCTTTTTGCTAAGCTGTTTACCTGCCAGCAATGCAGCTTTTCTGATTTCCAATTAAATTGGAGTTTCTTTTCCAGCCTTTCCCCCACCGTGGAGCTCATTACACAGCCTATCTCTACCTTGTTTCACGAAACCTTTAAATAAAGGCAGTATTTTCTGAGGCCTCTCTCACTATGTCAAGTTTGGCTAAACCTGGCTAATAGGTGTAGAAGTTATTCAAAGGGAGTGGCAAGTAGGCAGGTACAAAGAACAAGATTTCATAAATCTTTCTGATCTGGAAATTAAGTTAAAAAGAAGCTACAATATTAAGATAAATGTTCCTGTTAAAACCTCTTTAATGCTGTGCAACCAATTATTTCATTCCATGAAAGCTGACATTGACTATTTACTTCTTCTTTACTTCAGCTTGCACACTGAAGGAATGTGACAGGCCAGCACCTCAATAATCAGAACTACATCAGACATTTCACCTGAAAACAGCAGCACACATCAGGTAGATCAGGCAAAAAATTCACAACTTCAAATATCTGTTGTTGGGAAAAGACCTTTATGGGATGGGGAAAACAATATTATTGTCAGAGAATCTAGAAGACCTGATCAGAGTGTCTTGGGAGCATGGTGCCAGGCACACAGACTCACCTGATGGGAAAGCAGGTGATTCCTGCCCTCGTGGCTGCCCACTCCTCCCCTCACTGCCACAGGCTGCAGCACTTGTGGGAAGATCACAGCAGTTCAGAGCTGGCCTCCTCCCTGACTCATGCTTCTCTGCATATCACCTGGGTCCTTCCACTACTCAGGTATTGCAGTACCTTGTTATTTTCAGTAATTTCTAATTGCTGGGGCAATGCTTCCCAATCTGGAGCAGACTAACCTGGGTTTGACCCATGCTGGCGTTAGGGAAAACATCTGTAAAAGAGCCAAAGGCAGGGAAAGCTGCCTTCTCCAGCCCCATCTGGCACTCCTCTGACTGATTTGCAGGGCATCCACCACAGATCCCCTCCCCACTGAGTGAAGGATGCAGCAACATTTCTTGTACAGAACTTCATACCAAAACAACAAGTGAGGAAATCAAGGTCTGCCATCCTCATACCATTTCTGTGACAACACATGTACCAAAGTGTGAATCCAGACTTCATTCTTGACTGGGCAAGTCATTTAATGAGCTGAGGAAGAAGTTAACTCATTTTGTGGCTGGCTTCTGTCCACTTTGGGATACCACTCTGTCAGCTCTGAAAGAACCAGGCTCTTTGAGACACTGCCAAGCTCCAAATGACTTCACAGCTATAACTGTGCAGCCAGCAGCACTCCCCACTTCACTCTGGTACACTTCCCACTCAAACTCTGCAAACTCATCAGTCACCTGCTGCCTTTTTCTTTTTCCCACAGCAAAATCCCAATATATCAAGGCTTTGAAGCAGCTTCAACTGTCTGATTTTCAAAGAAAGTTAGATTCCCTGTAAGGTGTTTCAAACCAGGTACATAGAAACAGAAGTATTAACAATAAACTACTCTTTTACAAAGGTGCAGGTTCTGGAAGTGCATTTCAGGGCAAGAAATTGCCCTCTCCAAGACCAGGTTGGATGGGGCTTTGAGCAATCTGGTTTAGTGAAAGGTGTCCTGATCATGGCAGGGAGGATGGAATGAGATGATCTTTAAGGTGCTTTCCAACCACAACCATTCTATGACTCTATAACCTCTGTATTAAAGCTCAAGAATAATTTCTGAATCTTTTTTCCCCAAATCAAAGTGTCCTGTTTCACAGGCTTACCATCCTCCTCAACACACAGCAACAAAGATCAGAGCATCCACCCCACACTAACCCAGCCCTACTTGCATGGCCCCCCGGGCTCAGCTCCTGGCTGTCTGTCCTCCCAACAACTGTTCCCACCTCCCAGCCCTGCACTGGCACTTGGCTACTGCCTCAAAAATGGCTTCTGCACACTTGTTAGAGAAACATGTAACAGATTAATATGCTTGAGTCCTGCCTAGGCCTATCAGCTGGCTCAGATAATTTACATTATAGATTTACATTAGAAATTTACATTATAAGAAGTTTACATTGTAAGTTTATGTTAATAACCCCTCTATGAAAAATCAAACGGTTGCGAGAGATTGTTTTGTTGCAGAGTGATGGTAGCAGCCAAAGCCATGAAAGGATAAACCCAAAGGATAGTATTCAGCAAATCATCCCTCTCTAAATAGCCTGTGACAAGGCTACAAGACACATAAAATATCGTATTTTAAAACCTTTTGGTAATTAGTGTAACTGCAAACCAAATGATGACCTTGGTATTGTCAATATTCATGATCCATGAATGGAGCATTTCATCAGATGCTGAGTCCTTTCAGTTTTACTCCTTTATTTACTGTTAGTGCAAAAATATATTAATGGTCATATTTCATTAGCATAAGAGCCTTGCTTGTAATGCCATACTCTACCACAAACAACATTTGATGATTTCGAGGAACACAGTCAGAGGTTGCACCTTCCAGCTGTGATGGCAGCTCAGGCAGCAGCAGGCAGGAAGGTTCTGGAGTTGGCCACTACCACCCAGGGTGTGGAAGGCAGGAGAACAAGGGCAACCAACACTGCCAAAATTATCTATCTAGCAAACTGCATTTAAAGCTGTGTGTTTTGTTCTCTTCTAAGATTTACAACTTGTCACTTCAAAATGAAATCTGGCTGTGACATTGCTACTAACAACATAAATCAAATACACAGATTTATTTCAAAATGTATGTTCCACTGAGTAAATCAAGCAGAAGCATTGCTAACCACATTGTTACCAAAAGCACTGCTGGCAATTTCAAAGGCTTCATCTCTCATCCATCTTCCAAATGTTCTTTTGTTTGCCTGCATTTAAGTACTGCCTGGCAGACCAGTGGGATTTTACACACAGCATAGGGCTACTTCTCACAGTTCACAAGCTGGCTGTAGTGCTCCTTTTCCTCGAGGACCAACCAACTGCACTCAGCCAAGATGTTTCTCCCCTCAGAACAGGATTTATGATTTGGTTCCTGGCCTCCATACCAGCCATGAGGACTCCTTTACAAGACCCTGTGACAGGTATATCTTCTGCAGTGTGAGCAAGCCAGCTTCTATGCAAGACATGATTATTTATTTCACTGGGACATGAAATGAAAGCATACAAGCAGTGAAAGAGAGCAGTGAAAAGGAGCAGCAGCCTGTCCTGCTCACAGCTTGGTGTGCCACTGTCCCTGCATTTAGACCTGAGCCTGCTGTTTTACTGCATTCACCCTCACTAATTTTATCTGACCACTCGTCTCTTATTTAAGCCATTTTTCTTTTGGGCCTCCTTTGGTTCCAGCTTTATTACTTGAAAGGCTGTCCCATGAGAGTGACTGGAAAAGTTGCTGCCTCACTGATGGACTGTATCTGTTATTGAAGCTGTGTATCTATGGCTACTTACAGCTATATCTCTCTTTTTTCAGCTTCCTGACTGAGTCTTTAACAAAGTCTTTGGAGCATTTGATGTATTCAGGCAGAGAGCAATATAAAATTAAGTAGGTAAACCAAGTCACACAAAACAGTAATAAAGTATTTCCTATAACCTTCCCTCAAGGCATCACAACAGTATCTTCCTCAGCAGAACTGAGAAAATTTTGCTTATAAGTTGCACTGGGATGGTTGTGGAACAGCACATTTTGCCATCCTCATGCTTTAAGCTGAATACTTATTTTGCCTTTGAGACAGCAGTGCCTGTTAATGCAGTCCAATAAACTGGAGGTATTCTTGCCTCATCTGGACAGATGTCTATGACACACAGGCATATCAGGAAAGAAAAAGCTTCTGAAAACATGCCTTACATTTTAACATTTCTGTAGTCAGGTCCCTGAGGTTTCTTGTCCCTCCCAGGTGTTGTCTCTGGTCTCTAGAGCTTTGGAGTTTTTCATGATTTGGTGAAACAATTCTTTTGACATAGTTCTTCATAGCATATAATGCAGATAATTTTTCCACATTGCTTTATAGACAAATATTTATTACTCAAGAGCTTTTTGTTTAAAGCAGAAAGTTTAAGGGCAATCATGACTCCAACACAAGCAGCTGGAGAAATGTCTTCAGTACTTTCTTTTTTTCCTCAAAAGCCCTTTAAATTCTTTGGGGTGACAAGCGGTTCACAATCAGTCACCCACAGTCCCCAGGACAGCAATAATGAGACTGTGATCAGTTCCATTCTGGAGGCACTGGGCACTCCTTCCTGCCCCTGGTGGCATCATTATTGGTGCTGGGAGGCAGCACAGCCAAGCTTTTTAATATCATAATTTGCTCTTGTGACCCTACCTGCTGCACCTCATCATCCCCTTGGCTGCAAACATGGCAACGTCTGTGCCTCACAGGGAAGACAAGCAGGAGATGTTGAGGCTGAGTACCCTTGCAGAAATCTGTGGATTAAATTCTTTTCATTTCCTTTGCTAAGTACTGACGTTATTAAAAGCAATTCATGATTCTAAAATTTGCAGCATGCACTAGCTCACCAAGCAACTGAGAAGAGAGTGGCAATTAACTTAATGAAAGCCCTGGGAAGCAGTCAGATAAGTAGCAAGGATTGCTCCCTTCAACCTAGGGCAGCCTCCTGCTAGCAATCTGGACAGGAAAGCTCCATATCCCATTACCAGTTCTCTTCAACATGCAAACTCAAGAAATACTGATAAGAATCCATGAATAATTAAGTTTAACCTGATGTTAGCATAAACCGGATTGGGGATGTTAGACTCTTCATTAGTTCACTGGCAGGAAATAGCCTGGATCAAATTCATTCTGTAAGCAATTCCTTGGAAACAAATAGAGCTAATTCAGCAAACACTTTAGTTTCAGGGTTAAAGAATCTGCTACAATTTCTCACGGCAGAAAATTAAAAAATCATATTGATTGCTTTTTGTGAGTTGCTTATGCTAGTAATTGTCTTTAATCACTGAATGCAAATATTTCCCACCCAACATGAGGAGACTCAGGCCTCCATGTTCTGGGAAGCTGGGCTTGCTTCATCTAAAACTCCCTCCCTGTGTTTCCATACTGCCCCTCATGAGGATTTTCCTCCTCCTTTCCCCAAGGATCCCTGCCACCCTACTCTTCCCTCACTGGGGACTGTGCATTCCTTAGCCCCTCTTCCCTCAAGGGCTCTCTTTCTACTTGCCATGCCAAGGGCTGTGTGCATCTGCTAAACAGATGGCAGCTGTGCCACGTGCCCCTCATTTACAGGTTTTTGATCTCCCTTCCCTTTATGCCCACTGATTCCCCGAACAATTCTGGACAGACTGAATTAATCAGAACAAATCAGAGAGGACGATTAGGTTCTCCAATGGCCGACATTTTGAGCCAAGCTGATCAACAGCTTGATCAACAGTGGTGAAATAGCCTGAAATGAAGTGATAGCAGAAAAGGATAGCTGAGGGAACTGCAAGTTGAGGACTATTTAGGAAGTATTAAATGCTCTACTGTAATGCATGAAGGCTACCATGGATCACCTGCTATTCAATGTCCTGTGCATTTATCAGAGTGTGCAGTGACACCGTGATTTAGCTCCGTGCAGGTTATGGCCATGGACAGCTGTGGGCAGCTCTGGCCATGGATGGCTGATGCATTTCAGGTACTTCCCGTGAGGATGGGAAATAAAAAGCTCTAAAGCTGGAAATTTCTGTCCAAAGTAAACATCGTAAAACCTGGAGTTCTCTCATCAAGGAAGATGCTTTACATGAATCTCCAAGAACAGTTTTGGGTATCTCATCCAGGTCTAGAATGATCCCCTCTAACTTCTCCAGCAAAGGGACAACAGCTGCCATTTGTTAGAAATGGGGACACTACATGAGAGCTTTCCCAGTTCCTGAGGAGCAGCAACAGATTGTTCTAGAGACTGCATGTATGGAAACTACCTGAAACGATGTTGGAGGTAAGAACTCCTCCCTGTCCAGATTATTTTCTCCAAATCTTTGTTTTATTGAGCTTGTTTTGAACATTAAGTAGGGTTTAAATGTAATTTTAACTGCTCTCTGTTGCCTACATCCTTCTTCACATGGCATATTTGGATACATCTTTTCTGATGCATTTACCTTTAATGCCTGCACTTTAGAGTTCAGAAATTCAGCTCAGAAATTGTATGTATGAATAAATTTCAAATGAAACATCTAAGCTCCTGCTTTTGCTCAGGCAATACCAACACCAACCTGGAACCAGCAGCAGAATCACAGAATCATTAAGGCTGGGTAAGACCTGTAACCCCATCCAGACCAACACCAACCCAGCACCACCACGATGCTCATGGCTAAACTGTATCCCTGCGTGCCACATCTGCATGCTTTTTGAACACTTCCAGGGATGGGGACTCCACCACTGCCCTGAGCAGTCTGCTCCAATGCTTGGCAGCCCTTTTGGTGAAGAAATTTTTCCTAATATCTAATCTGAACCCTTCCCTGCACAACGTGAGGCCTATTCCTCCTGTCCTGTCCCATCCCTTTTTACCTGGGAGCAGGGCCCAACCCCTACCTGGCTGCAACCTCCTCTCAGGGAGTTGTAGAGAGTGAGAAGATCCCCCTGGGCTCCCTTTTCTCCAGCTTAAACACCCCCAGCTACTCCTCATCAGACTTGTGCTCCAGCCCCTTCCTCAGCTCCATTCCCCTCTCTGGATACATTCCAGCCTCTCACCATTTTTCTTGAAAACCAGTCCTTGAGGTGTGGCCTCACCAGTGCCCAGCACAGGGGATGGTCACTGCCCTGGTCCTGCTTGCCTCACTACTGCTGATAAAAGCCAGGATGCCATTTGCCTTCTTGGCCACCTGGGCACAGGTGACAGCTGTGACCTCCGATTGATTCTTATGTCTATCAGCACTTCTAACAAGCCTTGGTGTTACTTGGAGCAAAGAAGGACTTCAGCATGTTACAGGCCTCCTCCTTCCAAAACAAAGGGGAGACTCTCAAAAGCTACATCACTGCAGACCAGTGAGATACTACCTGAAAATTTGGTGGCTTTTCCTCATGGAGAAAGGCTTCCTCCTATGTTAAAATTAATATCTCATGCAGAATAAAACCCATCAAATCTATTTCTAATTAATGTATTTTTTCTCATGAGTGTTCTTCATCTACTTGTCACAACTACTAGGATTCATGCATAGCCTGTTCTTTCTTCCCACCAGTCTCTTGGTGAAGTCACACAAAGGCTTTCTACATGTTGCAGGTTGGATTTAACCCGGGGTTTTCCCCCCAGGTGTAATTTTCCAGTCTCTACCATCAGGGACACCTGAGTGGCTTACTGCCTGACACTCAGAGCAGGAGCACTCTGTTCTGCAGGCTTTAAAGTTAACAGGCTGATTTTCCAGCTTTAGAAGCTTAGACAGCACAAAAGTTCAAGCTCTTTTCCTCCTCTTTCTCCAAGATTCAGCAAAAGCACACAATCAAAAGGAAGATGAGAACAGGTAGCAGGTTAAGGCTTTTGTTCCCCTTCTGCTGTGATGTGGGGACAGAAGAGATTAGCTCTCTGACTGATGCACCTGCTCCAGTTGCGAGGGAATGCTCATTTTCAGTTCATGCAGAGCTGGAGATTTTCTAAATGCCTCCACGGGTTGGACTTGTGTGTCTCAGCCATCCAAGAGCTGCCTGTCTGCTCCCTTAGAGCAGCTGTGAGGATGCCCCTACATCAGGAGGGCAGTTTCCCTGCAGATACACAGTCTGCAACAACTGCTGCGTTATCCTGAGTGCAGCTCTAAACTCACAGGAGAGCTACTGAAGTGGATTAAGCCACTGCTTCATGGCATACGCTCTGGCTTTTAAGAGGCTCCTATCATGCCCCCAGCAGAGGTGTTTCAACAAGCAGGAGAGGCTAATGTGAAGGACTTAGATAGGAATCAATGGGACAATCAAGATACGATCAGATGTGGAGCCCTTCAAGGGGAGAGGGCTGGGGGAAGGATGCCGGCTTTGCACTTCTGTGAAATTAGAGCCCTGGTGTTTGTGATGGTAATAAACCCATCTGTATAACAAAGAATGATGTTGTAACATCAGATGTTGCTTTTGCTGCACACTGAAGCAGAAGTTAGACTGAAAGGAGAAATTGGTAAACGATGTTTGTTGAAGGCAGGGGGAGGCTAACACCAGGCACTCCAGCCTTGGGCAGCTGAAACCCCTCATACCACTTTGCTTCCACACGAAATCCCTTCTAATTTCAGCTTTTACTCAAGCTCTGCAAAGGGTGGCACAGTCCAATAGCCTGCATACACTGCCAGTGAAGCATCACACTAACCAAAACACATTCCGATCACTTTTCCTGAATCCTAGTCTGAAACAAAACATGTAGAAATGCAATTAATTTGGATGTATTCCTCCCTATTTAATAAGCAGTCATATAGAGAGGAACCAAAATGCTGGCTCAGAAACTACCGAGCTTACCTCCTTGCTTTTATTCCTAAAGCAAAGGAGGCATTTCCATGGCATCAAGCAGATGGCTGAAATAAGCATCTTTCCTATATCAAGCTCCATGTGGAAGCTTAGAATCTATGAAAGGTACGAAAAAGCTACAAGCTGGAGGAATGAGTGGGTGGGGATGAAGGAAGAAGGAGGAGGAAAAGACAGGGGGTGGAGAGTAACACTGGAGAGCAGCACTGGTCCAGCCCCTCAGAATCTGAAAAGCATCGCAGGAGCCTCTGGATAAAGACCAGCTTCAGGAGCAAGGCTAGGAGACAGAGGATTTCTGCTCAGTGATAAAACATGGTGAGTAGGATTTTTGTGATCTGCCTCGTTTGCTCTGGTGCAATGGCATTTCTTTTGCTCTGACACTCACAGCGACTCTGAGTGAGTATAATTTTGGGATGACTGCTTGTTTCTGAAGCATTGCTTTTTACTTCTTTTTCCATACATCTGGCAAGTCTGTGCCTGTGTTTATAAAAATGCACATCCTATCTCCTTTTAAAGCAATAAATTACTGAGGACAGCCAAAGCTGTCAGTGTTAACACTTTGCTGTCTGTTACCAACAGGCTGCTGGTCAGGGCAAGAAAGAAAAGCCCTTTTTCCTTCTCAGGTATGCAGTGGAAATTTTTGCTCTGCTGCTTTCTCTTAGCAATACAGTGATGATTCGAAAGCTCCCTGCGCAGGAGTTAAAGCTGCCCTTTTACATGATGTAATTGGAACATTTCAAGCCAGTTACGTTTTTTTTCAGCCTCAGGTATAGAAGAAAACTGAGTGAGGGGTGCAGAGGTTTTGTCAGAGAAGGAGACTCCTTTTGTCATGGGCTCAGCCCTCTTCTGCCCTGCCACACACCTCATGCATGGCTGGGGGATGCTGTGGGTACCCCAGATGGGGTTGGGGGAAGCTGTGGGTGCCCCAGATGGGGTTGGGGGAAGCTGTGGGTGCCCCAGATGGGGCTGAGGGATGCTGTGGGTGCTCCAGATGGGGCTGGGGGAAGCTGTGGGTGCCCCAGATGGGGCTGGGGGAAGCTGTGGGTGCCCTACATGGGGTTGGGGGAAGCTGTGGGTGCCCTGCATGGGGCTGGGGGAAGCACTGGTTGCTGCTGTGCCCCCAGGGATCCCTCCCATCAGCACGCAGCAGGACAGTGTGCTGGGAGTAGAAACGTGGTTAATTTTACTATGAAAAATCCTGAGCTCCACAAAATAGTTGTCAGGGCTTAAAGGAAGGTTCAGACTTCCCTATAGCACATTGCTAATAAGATTAAGCATTTAACTACACATCTTTCTAGTATTCTGCTGCGGAGTGTAAGATTTTACTTTGTGTACTCAGTGAATGAAGGTTGAATTAAAAACACACCAATGTGCTTTTTGCTGGTTCTTCATGAGAAAGCCATTGCCTGACCTAAATGTATATGCAAACAATTAGGTATCCTGGATTACCTGAGGGAGACAAATGGTTAAGGGGAATGATAAGATACAGCCACCAAGGATGATGAGAGGAGTACTCCTAAGGAGAGGCATGATCTCAATGCAGGTTTGTGTGTCACACAGGCGCCTTTAAAAATAAACATTCTGCTGTTTCCTGAATCACGACTGTCCCTGATTACATCCTCCATCCTTTCCATCCTTTTCTTTTCTGCTTTCTAATGGAGATGAGATAGTAGCTGGGTAATCAGTTTAAGGGAGAAGATGAGCCCTGCTTTAAAATCCTCTTTGGTTTTTACCAGAAGAACAGTTATGTTTATTTGCTTGCTAGAAACAGTATTACAATAACTGCAGTGAGAATATCACTACCCTCTGGCAAGGAAGCTGTATTCAGCTTTGCAATTAAAAATCAAATCAACAGAAAGGAATATATGTTCGTGATTATTAGCAAGTATTTCCATTATTAACTTTCATCTTCTCAGAGAGAGAGTGTTAATATTTTTGCCTGTAAATAAACAGTCTTATTCCAAAAATCTCCCCACACACCTCCTCCCCCCCCCTTTACTGGGAGCACTAGCTGTTCCTTATGCACTGCTAATTGATTAGATACTAAAGATTAAAAATTAGTGTTGTTCACTGACTTTAAAAGTAGCTGTGGCTTTCACCACCTCATGCTTGCTTGTTTTTGCATTTTAGGACTTCCAACTGGTGGCCAGTAAAAATCCTCCTGAGGTTAAGAATCGGGAGAGCCTCCCAGAGTGCTCTGTTCCCCTTTCCCATTACACGATTTATCAAAAAATATTTTTTAAAACTTTTAATCTTAAAATGCATGGATTTGAAGCTTAATGTATATGCATATACACAAACCAGAGAGATGATTTCAGGAAATTTAATTGTGCTATGGTTTCTGATGGAAAAGCAGGGTAACATTTTCAAAGGTACCTCTGATACTCAGCATCTTAAGTCTGATTGATATGAAGCCACTTGTGGAAAAGGGATTTTGGGCTCACTCCAAACTTGTACAAAGAGAGGTTTTTCCTTATTTTTGAATTAAAAAGCCTAAAAGACTATTCAGTATTTATCAACTTTTTCATTTAATAAAGGGAAAATGCTTGGAGGGAGGTGAAATTCAGGTGCCAAGTGACATGCAGAACTCTGCTTAGCAAGAGACAGCAAGGCACCTTCTCCACAACGTGCCTGGGGTAAGAGTGATATAAATGTAAAGAAAGAGCACTCCTTCCTCCCCTTCAAAACCACTATATTCCAAAGTTTACCTATTTCTATCTCCAAGAGAGACTATTATATATATATTACATACCAAACAAGCAAGTAAGAGAGGTCCAAGCTGGATAGCTGGCAAGATTTCGAAATAAATGCACATCAATTATATTTTTTTCTACTTGAGCAAAATTATTTTTGAGCCAAACTTCTCGAAGCTGGAGACTTTATCTAAATTTCCTCCTTGTAATAGTATTTCTATCCATGCAACCTCTCTGAAACAGATAGTTCTACTTTCCCAGTAGGATGGTATTCCTAGAATTACATGCAAGAGGACTGATGTTTTACTTTTTCTTTGAAGATAACCTAAACAAATCTTTCTACTGTGCTGTAAGCTAGCAAGATACAACGACTTTGACCCATCCAAAAACCCAAAGCAAGGCTCTCTCACATTCCACCACAGAGGGAAACTTGTAGATGGCTGGCAGAAAGTGTTGGGGCCATGGGCAGAGGCACATGTGATGCCTCTCTTCGACTCACATGACAGAGGCAATATCTGGACAGTTTGAATCCTGCCTCCACCCATTTTCCTAATGAATATCAGGCTCCATTGGACCCCTCTTTGGCCCTTGTATGTTGGCCTGGACTTAGGGAGGATTTAGGCCATCTGAATATGGCTCTTATTAAACAGAACAGTTACCTAACTCAGTCTTGCTCTGGTCCTCATAACCCAGATCCAGAAGCAATTGCTTGGACTGTCCTAAAATCAAGTCGCCTCAGCCCACAGGAATGTGTTCATCTTTTCATTCTAAAACTTCAATTTACTTTTAGATGAATCACAGATGCAATAAAACCTCCTGGTTTTATGAAAAGGCTGTGACACACCCTGCACAGATGGTATGTGTTTGAGCATGAAGTATCTCTGCATTTTATCAGCAATATTATCCAAATCTAAAAGAAAACCTTATTTCCATTACAACCTCAAATCCAGATCTAATTGCCTGCTTAGACACCTGTGAAATCCTAAAAGTGAGCAGCTGGTCTGATCAAGCCAGATAAAAAGTATTGTTTACCATGGATGGGAAGCCTCAATGCTGTTGCTACACCCAATCTTGTAAAAGACAACTAAACTGCAGCCCAGTATTAAATTCCTCTATTTAAACACATTCTGTAAGTAATTTTGCAGATAGTAACAAACCATTTTGTTATTAATGAAGAAAATGAGACTCTCAGTACACTGACGTCTAGTTTCCACAGGTTTCTGTTCTTTACAGTGACTTTTAATTGCAAGTTGTGTTTCCTTTGCAAAGATGGAAATCAGGCCCTCATATATCTTTCATCACTGTGGAAGAAGTGATATCCTGCAAGTCCAAGGGAAGAATAATTGAAAAGGAACAGAGACAGACACTAGTATAGCTGAGTGCATGGGTCAAGAAATCCCAGAAAAATGTACTATGTTTTAAATGCCTGTAATAATTTTTCATAGAATTTTGATTTAGCTTTACATAACCACTGGAGGGTAACTTTCCCTTACAGCACTTTAGTCTGTTTCTAACTTCACTGGTACAGCTTCTGGGGTTACAGATAGAACTTGTGTCCCTGCAGAGACCAAAAAAAATAAAGGTATCATGGTATAATCCATTACAACGAAAAGGGCTAAAAGTATTAATAGATATAGAAAGAGAGAATCATTACATAAATATTTCTGCTCTATTTTTGAAAAGAAGTTCCTTGATAGTTTACATCACATGAGTATGAAGAGGAACCCAGAGTATGGGAAGTTACAAAACAACGTCTAAGATGAATGTTTTAAAAAATCTGCAGACTTTGGTAGTCTGTCCTGAGGAGCCCTCAAACTGTTGTCTGAGGAGATCCTCTCTTAATTTTGTTCATTTTAAATAACATTTTTAATGGGGAAGCTTTACAAAGATATGACAATATTAGGATAAGCAGGATGACACAATGAACTAGATACTAAGTCTGGCATGAATTCTGAGGGAGTATTAGAATTCGAATATATGGGAATAAATAGCAACAATAAATAATTAGAATACAAAGCTGGTGATTATATATATATTATAGATATTAAAAAAAACAAATGACAAACCAAACCACAAAATTCCCACAAAACCAAAACGACAGCTAACACTTTTTCCCCTCATCAGAAGAAACTGAAAAGGCAGCATCAACTACCATCAGTGTATCTTACATTATTATACTACAGATAATCTCAATAAAAATGTTACTTGGGCCATTTTGGCTTTCAAGATAAAACTGTTCATCTAATCTATAAAAAAAAAGACAGAAGAACTTGAAGTTTCTATACCCAGTTATCAAACTGGTCATCCATTGTGTTTCTTATCAAGGAGATACAATTCAGATCAAATATTACTTTATTCCAAAGATTATCTAATGTCATCCTAAAGTCTTAGCTTTAATACATTTCATACTTGACAGTAAATAAATCCATCCCTAAAAACCTTTTTAATGCATCTGCAGAAATGTTCCCAAATATGCAATATCCTACAAAAGTGACCTTTGATTAATACTCAGAATGGGCAGAAAGAGCTGCAGGACTTCAAAGAGTCCTACATAACATTGTTGTAAGGCTGGCACTTGCCAAAGTCACAGACCTCTGAGAGCTCCTCAGCAGCGCCAGGGACACAGGGACACAGTACCTATTTCTGCACTTACAAAGGACTGAGATGTCAGACACTTTATTTCTGGGATATTAATAACTGGTCTTGCATCAGCTATTTCTGATTGTTTTCATAACCCTGCTGGAGTTCTGCATGCTGAATTGCTTGTCGATCACACCTTGCTTTTCAGAAGAGGAGTGTAATTGTGTCCCAGTGACCTATTTCTAAATATGCAAAACATGTTTCCCGCAGCATCAGTGAACTCCTGACAGGGTAGTAAAATGTTTACTGGCTTTCACTAAGAATGTTCTGTAACACTCACATGTAGTGCCAAGTGCAAATGAATGTGCCAACATCTCAATCCTACTGATAGACACCCATCCATCACTACCCACCATGTTTCCACCACATGCCAAATATTCACACTTTGCCCTTACGTTCTCTACCTTTTGCCACTGACCTACATTTATTTGTAAATATTACTAATCACCTTTTAGTTTGCAGCTGCTATTAGAAAGGGCCTGCTGGAGAAGTACTCCCAAATACACAGTCCCACATCTTGTGAGGTGCTGGTCAGAGTGTGGCTGTTCCAGCAAGGCCTGGCAACTGGAAACCTTCTGGAGGCTACAGACAGCTGTTATCGTTCAAAACAGACTGAAGACTGCTTTAAGTTCTATTTTAGGAGTACAAAGCCTAGGCTTGATGCTGAATTTAAAATCTCCTGTTCAGTGTCTCCAATTGTTTAGTTACATCTAACCAATTCAAAACAAGATAAATCATTAAATGAAGTTTCATTCAGGAGAGATCCAAGCACGTTCTTTCAAGAACAGGACTTGGAGTTATTGTGCTGTTTCCCACCAGGTAAAAATCTGGTTGCTTCAACAGCTTTTAGGTAGTGCTTGCTTTGTCCCTGACCTACCTTTCTGGAACTCCATTGACTTACTCAATAGTCAAATTGATGCATGACAGGAAAGGATCAGATCTTTCTATGAAAGGACTGCCAGAAAACTGAAAGTGACATGGCTAAAAAAATTAATGACTAATTAGGTTTATGAAAATATAAAACAGGTTCAATACTAAACTATATAGGCAGAGCCTGGAACTGACATTGATACAGGTACTAGAGTATTTTTAGAAATAGCTAATCAATGCACAGTGCAGATTCAATGTGGCAATGCCTCTGTGTGCTACACTGATCTTTGTAAATTGGAGATGACACTTTTGTCATGACTAACAATGATTTTCAATGTGGCATTTTTGATTTTTGACAATAAAAGTAGCAGCGTAGAAAATGATACATTATGCTCAGGGGGGAGCAAAATCAGTAACTCAGTTTCTGCACGCTTCCACGGTAGTACCAAGGTTTATGGATTTTCTATTCACAGAGAAGGATTATTTTAATATAAAGTGAGCATCGTGTGTCAAAAGTTTGACCTGTTTTCTCCGGAGATTTCCCAACTTGAGATCTTTGTCCTCTTCTAAGGTACAGATCTATGAACTGCTGCCTCTCTGATGCACACATTTGCATGTTGAAGTTTCTCAGGTATTGCTTTTCCTTGATGCCTCTTCTACCTTCAGAACAGGACCTTTACCTTGTTAAAAGCTATCCTGAAGTCATAATCCTCCATGCAAATCTGTTTATTTCTAACAGAGAAAATGTTCTCTGAGCCTCAACTCCCAACCCATAATGTGCACTGTTTTCTGTTTGTTGAATCTTCCAGCCAACATACCTTTAGTTTCACTCAATCTGTTTCTCACGCAGTACCATGACTCAATGATGGAAATGTCTGATGGCAGAGAAGCTCAATTTTATAATGCTTAATGTCCCTTCCTTTGTTCTCCAGTTGCTTTCAAAATTCACAAGTGTTACCCACTAACCTCACAATAGCTGTGTTCTGCTGTTTTCTTTACAGAAACAGATGTGAGGAAGCAGTATGGAGCTCAGAAGAGGAAAGACCTTCATAAAATCCAGTGTGCAACATGAGAAAGTGCCACCAGTGCATCCAGCTGCTACCAACAAAGATGAGATGGGCAAAGACAAAAAGGTAGCTCTGGAGGGAAACGAAAGTGTGGCCGAAGTCCAGCTGGCATGTTTGGCCACACACAAAAACTACAGATTTTCTGCCAGAGCAGCAAGGAATGGAGCTGGTGGTCACAACCTGGAAAAATCACCTGGCTCCTCCTACAAACTTGTAAGGAAGAGTAAAACGCATGACTGTGTTGCTGAGGCCGACAAAACAGAGCACTGCAGCCCCAGCAGCAGGGCTTGCGAGGAGGGTTTTTTTGGAAAGGGCAAGGGCCGACTTGTCAATAGCATCAGCTTTTCAGGGATGTCCAGCTCCAGCAGTAAGAAGGAGTGTGTGGTCAGCCCCAGCCAGTCCTCATGCAGCAGTCAGATGATTGATTACAGGAACTTTGTGCCACAGATGCCTTTTGTACCAGCTGTTGCAAAAACCATTCCCAGGAAGAGGATTTCCCTCAAGAGATCTAAGAAAGGGCTCAGAGATATATTTCATATAAGAAAAAGTAAACCAGACACCCTCTCATTTCTGATGGAGAAGGACAAGAACCTGTCTTCTCCAGACTGCAAGAGTGAGTTGTCTGGACGTCTTGCAAAGTATCTTTTCAAAACTGGAGAAACTTGTGCAGCTGATTGCTTGTCACAGGACTGCTCAGACAGTGAACTGCAGTCTGATTCCTCCTACGACTACTGCAATGCCCTGTGTGAAGATGTTGCATCCCTGAAGAGCTTTGACTCTCTCACCGGCTGTGGGGAAATCTTTGCTGATGAGAGCTCTGCTCACCTGGAGCTGGAGAACAGCAAAGACCTTCTGCTGAGGCGAAGCAAGCACAAAGACAGCCCTGGCATGGGCTCCTTCCAAGGTGGGGTGGAGCAGCTGGCATCTCCTGGCCAGAATGAGACATTGGAATTTGCAAAATTTTGGGACAACATCAACAAGTCAGTAAGGCTGCATCAGAGTGCTCTGTTTGAAAAGAAGTTACAGAAGACACCTTGTTCGGACACAGGAAAGGATAGAAGTCAGGTTGCTGTCCCAGTCACAGACTCCCAAGTGTCACCAGATAAAGAAGGTGACAATTCAAAAGACAGCTCCACAGAAACAGAAACACCAAAAAGTGAAAACCAGGAATCCACATCCACGAGTGATGAAGGCTACTATGATTCTTTCTCTCCTGGACAAGATGATGAACTGAAGGAAGCTCAGACCCCTGGTGTCCCAGGTAGATTTCCAAGAGACAGCTACAGTGGAGATGCCCTTTATGAGCTCTTCTATGACCCAAATGAAGTCAAAGTAAACCCTGTCCTTGATGATGACTTGTGTGCCTCTGAAAGTGTTTCAGAGCAAGCCATTGAAATCCCTTTGTCTATTTACAGCTTTCATGTTGGAGCTGAGGAGAACATGGCTTCCCAACCAACTCTAGACATCATTAGCCAGGGTTTTTTCCACAGCACATGGAAAGGCAAAGAATGTTTGCTAAAGCTCTGTGATACTGAACTTTCACTGACCATGGGGATAATAAACTGGCTACGAAAACACTCGGGACTCATCTCCTCCCCTGACTCTCTTCAGAGTCCTCAGTCACAGCCAGAAAAGTCTAGTGATTCATTGATCCTGCCTAGTCACAGTCCAGAGCAGAAAGGGAGCACAGAAGCTCGGCAGGAGACACCAGGCAAGGGTGAATCCAATACATTTAATGTAGGTGTACCTTTGGAGGAAAGCAAACACGCAACCCAGGCCTCCTCAGTAAACATTGCTGGAAGAGACCACAGCCAGGACTCCTGCCTGAACACATCTGATCTGGATTTCCAAGGAAGAGAAGGGAGTCACCACAAGGACTTATCTACAGTGCCTGGGACTGTGGGAACAACCAGATCTTCAAGTTATGCACCAAAATCACAGGCTAACACAGACAATCTGAAGACATCTTCAAATGAGAATGAGAACCTATCAATTTCACTGGGATGTGAGACTTCCAGAGATAAAAACCCACTGCCAGAAATGCTGAACAGAGAGAGTGGCTCCCAGAGCTCTGAAAATCCTTCATTAGATGATAATCACGAAGTAGAATCATGTTACTCCTACAAGACTGCTGCGACCTCACTCCGAGATCCCCTTGAGAGGGAAGACAGAAATAAACCAATGTATCACTCTCTCTCTATTTCCTGTGACAAACCACTGCAGCCTCTAACCCTCAATCATTTCCAGAGCTACATGAGCCCCACACCAACAGAGAGCAGCACTAACATAGTGCAGCTCTTAGAGCACTGTGTAACACAGGTGGCATCATTAAAAATCAGCTATGACAATGAGCACCTGGAAGACAAATACATCGGGAATGAAATGAACAGTATCATTCATAAGATGTCTCAGTACAAAAAAAAGTTATTGTTGCAAAATGAATGCAGCTGCATTGCTCAAATTCCAGAATATCCCACTATTCCTAGCACAAACCAATACAACTATGAGACAAGTTTCCATTCTAGTGGTCTGTATCATTTGAAGCAAAATGGGGAGCAAATTTGCTCTGAAGATCAGAAAAGTACAGCAAAAATCCTAGATGAGGTTACTCAAAGCAAGATAAATTTTGAATATGCCCAGCTGAGTAATCAAGCACTCTCCTATATAAAGGATTTTGGTCTCGGTCCAAGTGACTCTGGCTCTGAGACATCTCTTAGTAGACCAACATTTTTACCTCTCTTTAACTCTGTGTGCCCAGACATAGCTGGTGCCTTCTCACAGGGCTCACACAGCACGGCTGTCTGTCTGTCTGACTCACTGCAGCCTGAGGAGGCCAAGCAGTGCAGCTCAGGGCCCTGGAACTGTGCAGAGAGTCCCTGCCATGGGCTGGCTGCAGGGACTGCTCTGTCCCCTCTCCTAGAGGCAGTGGCCCGGGATACAGCAGTGACAGCCAGGAACCACCAGTGAAACACCTGCATGGAGAAGGTGAGTGCTTAGGGGAAGGGTGAAATTAAATGTGAAACAATTCAATCTGTTCCCTTTCCACAGAGGGACACTTAATAGCAGTGGAGGCTGAGGGATTCAGGGTCTGTTATTTATGCAGGGGCTCACATGAGAAAGCCAGGGATCTGCAGTGTGGAATCACAGTGCAGATGTGCCCTGTCCTGCAGGTGCACACATATGGTGTGCTCTCAGGCACAAGGGAAAGGCCATAGTGCTGTGCTGGTGCTCCTAAGTGCACCAAACGGATGGTCCTCCTTCCAAACCTGAAGTGTTTCTTCAGAAGGTGCAGTTGGTCTCTGGCCAAACTGTGCTGTGGCAGAGCAAGAGCTGAAGCCAAGGCATTCTCCACATATAAGGTGTGACAGGCTTCTCAAGAGAGGGATTAAAGGGTCTGTGCTGCACCTCAAGCATTTGAAAATCCTTCAGCCACACTCACACAGCACAGGGAGAGCCAGAATCTGCCTGTGACCTAGGGTGACAAACACCTTTGCTGCAAACCAGAAACTGACGAAGCACACAGTGATTGTGCTGGTTCAGGCTTGCCTGTCACAGGAGGCTTTAGGCCAGAGTGGGCACTACAGAGAGTTGTAACTCTGTGCCAGCTGAGAAATCCTCTGGCCTCCAGCTGCTGAGAGGAATTTGTAGAAGTCACTTGGGTAAATTCTCTGTCATGTTCTCTGCCAAATCTGACAGATTGGCTGGACACTGCCCAGCCTTGGCCTCTGAGAAGGCCCCTTTAGAGGTGGTGGACGACAAAGAGGAGGCTGCAGCAAGAGCCAGGACAGAGAATTAAGGAACAGCTCACTGTTGAACAGAAGGATACAGGGAACACAACATTTCTCTGGCTCTTGCTGCTCACAGCAGTGTGACTGCTTCTGGTCATCTCGAAAGGCTTCCCAAGCAGCGCAAACAAAAAAGGACAGTGTTTCTCTCTGCATGAGGCAAGAACAGCCTTACATTTTCAGCTCTGGGTAGATTCAGCCACCCACTTTTCTATTTACGTCATTGTATAAATGACCTTGCCTGCTAACAAACCTCCCACTGCAAAGAGAGATATTTTTCAGAGGTCTGCTTGAAGTTAATGGCCAGAGATGGTCAGTCTTCCATACCCTTAACAAACACATTGTTTAGTTATAATCTGTTCATCAGTAAATTAGGTCTTTCCCAACTGAAATAAGTGATCTTGGGGTTTTTTTTCCATTTTTGTTGTAAATAATTCTGCATTTGTGGTGATTCTGCTGATTAGCAATTCACCTTCTTGTGTCACCAGAATTTTTAGCAGAACTTGCCATCCAAGGACACACCTTGGAACAATCCTTAGAACTACTCATTTCTTTTAGATATTTCCGAAATGATAAACTGAGTACAGATGAGGCAAGGTTTGTGCTTACAGCTAGTATATACATGGAACCAGGACTAGGCACTGCTTTTTGGAGTTAGAAGAACAGATCAATGAATGCACTGACCTGATATTTTTATTTTGCTGTGAATATTAATCCACAGGGTACTGCTAGGAACATCCCTGCCTTTGCAGGCTAGGAATGCAAAGGGACTCTAATTTTGAGGAGTGGAATGCTAGAAACAGAGAAGGGAGCTGTGTGACTGTCAGGAGTGGTAACAGACCGTATCTTTACACTGAACAAGACATAACACAAGTAGACATTACTGGACTTGGGGCAGATTCTTTGCATTGTGGCAGCTGCTGTGTGCCACCACACGCCAGCACTGATAATACCTGCCATGGCAGGAATGTGACCAGGTCATGCTTTCACCTGAGTCCCAGAGAAAAGACAATTCAAGCTTTTTCCCAAGAGGGAACTGCTGATTTTTGATAAAGGTTTCTTGAACAGTAAAACGAATGAAATTGTAGAATATAGATGGGATTTACATATTCATGAAGTGACTTTGAGGACTGGGCTCATTTTAAGGAATCATTTAACAGCAAGGTTGCTGTTTCTTACAGTTTTTTACAGAAAAAGAATTTAGACAATAGTTAAAATGTTGTTTAAAAGAACTGGCTGTGAGAACAGATACAAACACTGGTGTGTGACTGAATTTTCCTACCCGATATTTTCTTGCCTGCCCACATAAACAGACGGCCTACAGGTTTGCCGGAAATTTTAAATCTTTGTGAAGATGACTCAGGAGCTTTGCTTCAGTCATGGGGGTGGTAGTGCAAGAGAGGCAGTGTACAAACACGGTGTCACCTCCGAATCCATGGAGACAGATGGCACTGAGAAACACTCCTACGCTGGACATGACTGTGCAAACTGTGAGAGCTTAGACACAAAGACTGCTCTCAAATGCCACACCTGGGAGCTGTGAGACAAGTGACAGATCCAGACGTGGCTCTTGCTTTGTCCCCCAGAACAAATGCAGCCCCTGATCCTGCCATGGACTCCCAGGTCTCACCTGAAGGAGCTGGGCACAGGGTCACCTTTCTTGCATTTGTCACAGGGCAGAGGAAGCGCTTTTATCAAAAGCCATTAAAATCTCCAGGTTTTGTCAGCCCATCTCAACATATCCCAGGACCCACACTAACAAACCAGCCCATCCTCTCTGCTCCAAAAGGTGTGCAAACTTTGCTACCCTGACAAGCACAGACACAGGACTGTGATGAAGAATGGTACAAGAAATCCCAGTCACAGCTTCTCTTCCATTTCTCCCTTCCCTGGCCTTTTAGAGAGAAATCTGCAAATGCTGAGCTGAGCTCACCAAGAACCTCAGGCATTGTCACATGGGAATATGGAAGGTTTATGTAGAAAGTGGGAATTACAGATCAAAAATGCAATGAAAAGTATAATTTTCATTCTTCAGTATCTAAAGGTTAGGACTTAGGAAGTGAACACCGTCCAACCCCTGAATACACAGAGAATTCCTAGATCTGTACATTCATGGATCCTAGAAAAGTTTGTGATTTTCAACCACATGTTCTTCATCAGGAAATTTCATCTTCAAAAAGGAAGCACAGTCCTCAAGCAGTGCATTAGGAGATCTTTTCCTGACTCTTAAAACCTCTGGAACTGACCAAACAGACAACACTGGATGTCACAGCAGTTGGACACATGCAGAACAAAACACTCTCTGCAAACAGCAGCATTTCAGACCACTGAGCCATTTCTACCACTTAATGGGGTTTGAACTGCATCTTCCATTAACTGGTAGATGTGGCAGAGCAACAAAACCTCTTGTGCCCCCAAACAATATGTGCTCACTTCATTCAAATGCTGAACTGCCACATTATGCACCCGTTGAAGATTTTGGATGTATTTCAGTGATAGCTCTGAAAGGAGTGCATTGCAATAAGCTTGCCCTCAGGTCAGAAAAAAATACACAACTGTCAATCAAACAGGGATTGCTATAATAGAAAGGGCAGCTGTAGATAAAGGAAGACAGTATTGCATATCTGATTGCTGTTATCAAGGAATTGAGATTCAGAAGCAGATAAAATACAGCCTAGGCACTGCAAAGTGACAGAGGAATGTGTATCTGATCCTTGCCAACTGAAGGGCTACGCACGGTCTGGGCAATTCCTGTAATGCTTTTTATTCCCTGCTGGTTCAACTTCACTCCCTCTCTCTTAAATAAGGTTGTATTTCTCCCACACAGATAATTTCTCTATCTGATAGGCATAGAGAAGGCAGACTTCAATGTTTGGATTTGATAAAAAGGAAAAGCAGAACGAAGTCTCATCTGTGTATAGGCAGTTTTCTGCTCAAGTAGGGTATTATTTCTCAAAGTGGTCAGAGAGATACCTTAACAGGTGAGAAAATAAAGGCAGGACCTCTGTGCACACAGCAGGAAAAGCATATGGTAGCTTTTGAAGTCTGGTGTAAGAAATCCTCCTATTTCCATGCTCCCTCCATGGCATAGTAAAGGGATGGTCTCAAGCTGCACATGATGAAATGTAACAAGAATACAGCACAGAGACAGCCAGCACATTTTCTGCACTGGAAATGCCTCTGGCTCTGAAATACACACCTGTATAAAGTCAGTTACCCAGACCATGTTGCAGTGGATATTGAAATCTCATCTGACAGCCCACCAGCCACACACACACACACACACACACACACACACACACACACACACACACACACACACACACACACTCCTGTTCAGACAAATGCATCACAAGGTACAAACATTCTGTTTGCCACACACTGTACCACGGAAGCAAAGAGCAGGGAGACAGAGGTGACAGGTCACTGCCTCTGCTAATACATTTGAATGTTAGTCACCATGTGCCCAGATACTTGGGCTAAATGCTAAATTAAACGATTTTCTCCTTCATTAAATGTTGTTGCTTCTGGACTTGGCTCTGTCTCACTGCACTGTCTTCATGGTACTTTGTCATCAATGCTCAGTCTACCCAAAATCAGAATTCTGTCAGGAGGAAGAAATGTTCTTGCCTGTGTACTTGCTAGAGGAGGGTTTTTCCACACAGTTATCAGCACGGATAATCTCTTAAATGCCAGATGCACTATAATGTGTTTCATTTCAAAACTGAAGAAATTGATTTGCTGCTTTACCCGCTACTGCAGCAGGATGGTTTCCATGGATACAGCCTTATAGGGACTCTATTCTCCCCCTGTTGACAACAGTACAGAAAACTAAATTCTCATCTTCACTGCACCAGCATAAATTTGAAGCTAGGGCAATGATTCCCAGATTTAACCCTGAGAGCAGAAGCAGGCTCCCAGTCTCCTTCAGCCTTGAATTTGAGATTTCCAAGGGGATAGCAATGGAGGGAAAAAATGAAAAAGAACAGCAGCATGGTCTGAGGGGCAGGACATATGAAACACACAGTGCCTCTGTATGAGAAATGGGGAGAGGTCAAGGCAGAATGCAAACACACTAACTGCTCATTTAGGGGCGTCATGCCTGACATTGAAGTGCAAAAACACAAGTCAGATTTAGGTGACAGAAGTTTAGCTATAGAATCATGGAATTGGGCCCTTTTTGTTTAAATGAATCAGTTGTTACCATTCTGAAGAAAATCTGCTTCACTTCAGGTCAGAAAGGCATAAGAGTGGGAAGAAGGGGAAAGTGAGAGCCTTGTAGAGCAGGCTGCTTCTTTCATAGAGAAAAGGAGAGAATCTGGCCCCCTCTGGAATACAGTCATGGAGGAACTGAATACAAAGGAGATCCTCACCTTGGGAATGGGCTGTAAGAGTCTAATGACATTTATATTTACAAGCCAGCAAGTTAAAAAAAAAGAGTAGGATGAAGAGCCTGGTAACCTCAGCTTTTTGGATGTCAAGTGTAAAATATTTCGTTCCATTTCCGTATCAGAAAATGCAGAGGGGCAGAAACAGAGGCCTCCAGAAAACTCTGCATTCTACCTCTGCCAATGGGCTGCAGTCGGTGTTTGGAAAAGGAGTGTCAGAAACAGGACAAATGGAGAATTTGGAAACCTGAAATAATCAATCTCCTATCTTCTGGCAACCAGCACTCTCTGAGCTAGACCTTGGCTGCTCCTGGGTGTCTGGGTTTAATGCTCCCTTTTCCAAACACCCTTAAGCATAGGAACGTCAAAGCCTTTTAATTTGTTATGAACCTTTCATAGTTTAGTGTCTTTAAGGTGCCTCTTAAAATCTTGTATCTTTTGTGCTATACTTATCAGTTTTGCTTTGTAAAACTTAAAAAACATTCCTTTTGAATTTTCTCCTTTTCTGACACATCTATTTGGTGCTAAAACAGGCACTGTCCCTTTTGTGGTATGGCAACACTGGGGAGATTACAGATTGTGATTGACTTACGTTCTGAGGCATGGTCCCTGTTGTGATTCAGGGTAGAGGCCGTGCCTCAGAACATAAGTCAGGGATTTCTGTAAATGAAGACAGAGTTCAGAGAGATGGAAAGCACAGAATTCCCCAGCATAAATAGATTTTCTGCATTTTTCTAAAAAAAAAAAAAACCCCACCAAACAAACAAACAAACCAACACAACCCAAAAATAAAACCAAGAAAACCCAAAACCCCAAACCCAAACAGATAATTTCAAATGTGGCTAAATTAAGAGCAAAAAACTTGACCATCCAGTGAAAGGCATAAAAGACTGTTGTCATGAGCACCAGAGCACTGGGAGCCTGCACTGTTTTACTGAAATGCCCAAAATGAACACAGTTCCCCATCAGGTCTTGTGGAAGGCTGTCCTGTTTTAAGCAAACTCTCCTACTGGTCAGTTCTTCCAGAAAGATTGGACTGTCTACATCTGGTGTGGCAAGTTTCTTCTGTGACTCAAATCATGGGGACTGTATCTCTTTTACATTTGAAGGTGAGAAAGATATTCATACTTCTCGGACACAAATAGAGCTCAGGAGAGAGAAACACAAAGAAGTGCTGTATATTAGGGTTTTCCTGTGGAGTAAGGCAATATTCTGAGCTTCTCTCTACATGCATGTGGCAGGCCTGCTCAGGAAAGCTCAGAATATCTTGTGGCACTTAATAATAGTATCAGCTGGGATGACAACTGCACAAATGATGCCAAGATACTGCAGCCAGCCAGCAATTTCTCTCTTCCCACAATCAGCTATCCTCTGCTTTGGGGTGATTATATTATCCAAGGGGAAACTGTCAGTCTGCAGGTCAAGATACAGGAAAGATTGCTGGAGAACTATAAAAAAGAAGGTCCTCTTTGTCTTATAGAAAACAAAGAAGAAGTTTTTCTCCATCTCCTCTTCACTGGTCTTCTCCAACTGTGATACTTTCCTTTCCAAATAATTTTTTTTCCCTTTCCTGACTACTTTCCATTTAACTTGCTCCAGACAGGCTCAACTCTTCCCTATCACGTGCTTTACATTCCTTCTGCTCCCTCTTGGAGACTGAACCTACTTCAAAACCCTTTTCCCTTTCTCATATGCCTGGCAGCTCATTACCCCTACCAGACAACTCTCCCCACCCTCAAGAGCCTGGAAACCCCTCTTCAGGCAAATCCTGCAAATGCCAGCCAAGCTCTGCTTAACTCCCCAGAACTGGGGTTCTGTGCTTTGCTTACACTGCACAGGTGCAGACAGTCACTGAAGGACAGGGGAGGATCACATTACAAAATTAAGGAATTTTGACACCCCCCAAACCCTTTGTTATGTTTCCCCACCTTGCTGACAACAGAGGGGAAAAAAATCAAGTCAAGGTGGCTTTGGGTCCGTGATACACAACCAGGGAGCTGCAGAGAAATCAATGGCAAGAGAAATTCTATCTGACTTCAGTAGGATGGAGAGGGACCCTGATTTACAGCAGGAGACATGAGGCAAAAGACTGCATCAGAAATTTTCACAGCTCCAGCTTTTGAAAGAGACTGTGCTCTCTGCTTTCAGCTGCACTTTTAGGAAAAATCTGATTGGGTATTAGCCTTAATTTACCCTAGTGCAGTTGCATTTCTGAAATAAGGGAAGGTTGTATTTTACACAAACATCAAATGGGGCTTCTCAGCAGCAGAAAAAACACTGAGGAAGAGGAGCAGCTCTTCCATCTGTGTACTTTAAATAGAGGATGCTGCAATTTATGGCTCTTGGAGAAAAAAAAGCTCCATTTCCCTTCTTTAGCCATTCTGTCTTCCCTTGAACATACAGGCAAGTAGGGTTTCACTCTGAATAAAGCACTGAGTAGACTGTTGCTATAGCAACCAACTCCCTGAAACCCATTTATAATTAACATGGTGGTCCAACCACCCAAAAAATACATCCTGCTAAACCCCTAGGTTTGCTGCTTCTCATATAACAACTGTGTGTTTTCACAGTGAGTCCATCTGATCAGGGTAAGGTTGGTTAGGTGGGATTGCAAGAGTGATTATGTCTTTGGAAGCAGTTTGCTACTGAGATAGCAAAAGGGTGCCAGGAAACAGCAGGGTTGCAATGCAAGGCGCTTTTTTTGGCTAGATTTCTTAAAGCTTCAATCAATAACCAGATAGTACTTGAATCATCTCAGCTCTCAAAAGTACTCTTCAACTATAATCTGTAAAATTTTGAATAATACTTATAAATGTAAATTGCCCTCAGCTTTTTTCCTCTACAATTCAAAAGCTGTTTTACATTAAAATCATGCACTAAAAATAATTAATAATTTTTCTGTTAGAAAAAGGTATGTTAGTTTTCCCATTAGTATTTATTAAAGGTGATGAGAGCTAAACTCTATGATTGAATGCAATCCTTGAAACATTAGTTAAGAATGGATGAGGTTATTTTGAAAATGACATTTGTTGCTGAGGGTCGTATAATGTGAATGATAGAAATGTGAAGGTTTTATAAGATTTTACAGATATATGAACACACACTTAAGAGGAAGATTTCTCCCTATTGCTCCCTTGACCTCTGAACTTCACATTTTATATTATTAAAGATAAATATATCGTACCCACCAGTCTCTCTAGAAACTGTAATACCCTCAACCTACAGTGGTTCAATAAAATAGCCCTCCACCCTTGCAAACATAAAATGCTAGGGAAGCTTACTCTTTCTAAAGTAAGACTCGTGCCTCTTGCAGCGTGTTGCAAACTTACTCAATTAAAGGGCCATTAAGGTCTTAAATGTTAAAAAATAATCCAAATATAAAGCAGGCTTTGAACAGAAGTCCAGAGCCCAGGCAACTTTCATTTAACTGAAATTAAATAAAATTAAGTCTAAATATTGATTGTTTATACTTTACTTCCATTTTCCTACTTTTTGTTTTCTTGAGAAATTTTTTTTCTCTCTCTCTGTTTCCTCAATTATTTAATCAGCCATGGTTTAACATTTTATAGACCAGTACTAACCTCAGAACCACAAATTGCAAACTGCTGCTCTGCAGTGTACTTTCAAAAATTCTGGATTTCATGGTCAGAAAAGAAAGGTTCCACCTTTCTAATCCCCTTCCAATAAAAGATTCTTCTTTCTAGCTTGATTCTACCCCTTATCAGTCACCACTGTCTGCCACAACACCATTCCCATCCTGCTGCTCCTCTCTGTGCCTTAACTGTGTTGTAGGGAAGCTGTATTTTTGTAAGGCCAAATCCTGTATCTCATTTTTAGCCTAACAACCAGTAAACACAATTAGCAATTTTTATTGATTGAAACTGATAGATACTGCTCTCAGTACCTGTGGGATTTTGCCAGAAATCAATTTCACTTATAGCCATCACGTACATGCTCATGTGAACTGCACTGTGTTCTGTTTCCCAGATCAGCAGGGTGGCATTCTTCCCTGCACTGAAATGTGACCCGTGTCAGGAGGTGTGCTGCTCCCTTGATTTGATAAAGAGAATATGAAAAAATCTGTAATTGCATTGACTATTATTGGATACTATTATTGCCTTAAACCTAAGTAGTAAAGGGACCTCAAATGTGTTTTGGATTCTCTACAGACAGACAATTGAACTTCCAAGCTGCCCACACAGGCAAAACACCAAACAGCCCCCTACAAAAACAACAAACAAACCAACCCCACAACCCTAAAAACAACGCAAACCCTAGTTTCTCCATTCCTTTATCTAATGTTATACCTTATGGTCTGTCAAGAGGAACGAAAAGTGAGGCAACTTGAATGAATGTACATAAATCACCTGGCTGCACATAGACTGTAATTACAATTTTTCATCTAGGAACCACAAAAATCTTGATGCTGTAAGTCAACAGTGAATAATAAACCACTACATTTACCCATTTTATACACTTCAAGCTTTGGAGATAAATTCTTGTAAGGTATAACCAGTGTTCTGTAGAATTGCACTGTAGAAGTAGCTACTTTTAAAAAGTAGCTACTTTTCTAAAACTATCTGATGCCCCCAAGAACTGGCTTGGGAACTAAGGGCAGGAGAGAACCAGAACAGCACAGCTGAGTTTCTCTTCACCCGTGCTGAGCATCAGGCAAACCAGCAGCAGGCAATCAGCAAAGGGAGGACACAGTCCCTGCAAGCCAGCACCCCTTGGCTTGGGCAGGATGCACGCTGTACACCAGCTGGCCCTTTTGGCAAACCAGGGGGCCATGGACTGAACTTGGAAATGGAGGTGGTGCCCAGACCTGTGCTGAGCTGCAGTTACTGTAGCTGAGCTGATGACGGCAGAAGTTAAAGGAAGGTTGCAACCTGTGTAATCTTAAAAAAGGCAACGAAGATTTTTATGAAGCACTGGTAGCTGGGAAAACTACCAGTGAAACATTGGCAAGATTCTAATTTGGCTGCAGGCACTTCCTTGGTTAGACTACTCAAGGTCACCCATGCCCAGGACACACACAGTGTACATGACAGTTGGTCCTCCTCAGCCAACAAAACATCTGGTTTTGGGTTCCAGAGATTTCTTCAAGTGCTGACAGCTCTCCATGATTTGGGCTTTTCAGTGGGCCGGGAACACCTGGGCAGTGAAAAAAGCAAAGATAATATGGGCTTTTGTGAGAGCACTGCAGTAGGACCAAACATGTTTTGCATGGAAGAGCTTCTGTCTGGCCTGGCCTGCTAGAGCAGCTGAGAACCACAAGCCAACGTTCTGGGAGAGCAGAACACCAGACACAGCACATTCCCACGGATTTGCATTGTGAGGCACCTTAGCCAGCCCTGTGTGTGCAGTCTGCTGAATCCTCTCTGCACGGATCACAGAGCAGGAACTGTCACTGCACATCCACCGGTCCCCTCTGACTCCATGCAGGGATTTGCTGGGAAGCATTGTTCCCTACAGAGCACAGGCCCTGCACTGTCCTTTCACACTCCCTGTTCACAATCTGCTTCAGTGCCCAGCCATGCCGTTGCTGTCCGTGCTGGGCTGCCTGTGGGATGGACTGGGCACAGACTCTGGCCAGCAATCCCAGTGCTCCAAGCAGCCCAATTGTTTCATCACTGGGACTGGTTCTATTAATAAGTGCACTGCTAGCCACTGGCATTTCTGATGGGATGCTCCATGTCTTAAAAGAGTGAATGTTACACGTAGCTTCCAATTAGCTGGGAAATGTTTTCTGGTTCTTTGCCTAGAAGGACAGAGACAACAGTAGCATTGTTAGCAATGAACTGCCACCTCCTAATGTTGAGTTACAAGAATTAGTGGGTTACTAAACTACCACTGACCTTTTATTATTTTTCTTAATTACTCATGCAGCTTTTGAAAAATGCTATTAAAAAGATACTTAAAATTAACAGAAATTTGGAGAGTATGTATTCAGAATAGATGAGTTTATTTGCACCTCTGTGGCACCAAATTATTGTTAAGTAAAAAAAGGGACAAGATTCCTAAATCTGTTTTAGACTGGCTTCCTCACTGCTCTATAACAAACCAGTTCAGAAAAACCAGTCTTTAAAAAAACCCCTGCCTTTAGGCAATTGTAGAACCTGAGCATCCTCCATCAGGATATGATGCCAAATTTTCTTGCTTCTATTCATTTTCTTCCATTCTATTCACAATCCTGTGCTACTGCCCTGCTTCTGCCTCCTCTTTCAGCTTTCTTAGCCCTGGTTCCTTTCTGCAGGGAGGGGAAGAGATGCAGACCTGAAGGCCTCTTTCCTGCCTCCAGGAAGGAGGCTGCAGAGAGAAGTTCCTTATCCACCTCCCTCTGTCTTTGCTTTGTGTGTTGTTTGGACACTAACCACAGGACTTCAGGAAGGTCTTCCAGGAAGGGATTTACAGACCATGTTCTGCTGCTGCTGGTGCATCTGCTCTCCTCCTTATGTGTCTCTCTGCCTTGAAGCAGAGAGAGTGTCTCACCTTCAACCTGACCAGAGGCATTGTTGTCTAAATCCTGATTTTATTTAATCAGCTGAGGAAATCTACAGAAAGTATTCCATTACCGAATGAGAATGTCATATGGGAATCATCCACAGCACAGGGATCAATAAACTTCCCCTAGCAGCAATTTATCACTCAGTGTATCACACAGCAATCCACTGGGTGCTATAACTGAAGGCATAAAAATTTAAAGTGAGCACAATGCAGTGATGAATAACGGCCCAGTACAAACCACTTCATAGGTGGCAAAAAATCCTACCATGAAGGCAGCTTTCTCTAGCACCCAGGAAGAAAAACTTTAAGTCAGTTAAGACCTAACTATTAACAAAATAAGTGACACAAATACTGCAAATCGTGTTTTACTGTGCTTTCTGACAGGAGATTCCTGGCTTTTTAGAGGAACTATGTACTTAGTCTCCAGTAACATAAATATCCAAAGCAGCAAATTCAACTGAAAAATCTACTAAGTTATTGACACACAGAATATTTCTTTGTGTTTTTGAGGCATATCTGAAAAATCCATCTCAGAGAGAATAAAAAAATGTGTGTTCATCCAAAAAATCAGAGAAGTTCATCCCTGTAACTTAAATTTTTTCTTCACATTTCCACTTGTGCAATTCCAATATTAGAGTATTGAAAAAATAATGGGTAAATTCCCATTATTAGAACAATTGGCCAATATTTAATGAATGTTTTCAAATTTCCCTTTCATTAATTGGCAGAACTAGTCATTTCCTCAGGTTTAACTGAGAAGTAGAGATTTCTCCATTGGGTTATTTATTGGGCAGTAGTGCTACTTCTGCTTCTTTAGGAGAACTCTCTTCTACTTTCCTGTGACCACTGTTTGATCTTTCTTCTTGAAAGTCTGAACATTTAAAATTGTTACTGGTAATAGGCTAAACTCTCTCCTACTGAACCATGCTGAAGATCAACCCAATGTTAGGGAAAAGCATAAACCAATGAATGCTGGCTACCAACAGATCTGATTTGGCCTAAAGGTCAGGCTTTTCTTCAAACACAGTCTCTCAAGATGGGAAGGGATCACTGGTGGGACTGATTTCTGGTTTGCACTCCACTGTCAAATACTTCTAATGTGGCAACTCTGAATCAGTTTATAACTGGACATTATTTCTTAACTGCATTTCTGTGAACATAAATATCTAAGAGTACGAAGCACACTGCATGTGGTCCTTCACTGATTTCTCGAAGTCTTGTGTATTTTATGCCATGGAAGCTAACTAAAACCAAAATCTTTGTGTTTTTATCACAGTTCCAAGTTTGGAAAATGTCTATCATATCAATGAGGTTCGTTTCAAAGAATAACAAAGTATGAAGGCTTAGACTCAATTTGTTGCAAAAAAAAACCCAAAAAAACACAAACCCAGAAAACCAGAAATTACAAGATCCTGGAATTTCTTCCTAGTAATTCACAAGGCTGAACTCACACCTTCCATAATTCAAGAATACTTCTGAGTAATTCTGTTCTCATAAATGAGAGAGGAAGAATTATGATCAGACATATGCTAGACAGAAATAGACTCCTGTCAGGGAGTTGTGGAGAGCAAGAAGGTCCCCCTGCACCTCCTTTCCTCCTGGCTGAGCCCCCTCAGCCGCTCCACATCAGACTTTTGCTCCAGCTCCTTCCCCAGCTCCATTCCCTTCTCTGGACTCACTCCAGCCCCTCAATGTCTTTCTTGTTGTGAGACGTCCAAAACTGAACCCAGGACTGGAGGTACCTTAGCAGTGCCCAGCACAATGCCCTGGTCCTGCTGCCACACTGTTTCTGACATATGAAGGAATTGCAGTAAGCTACATACTGGTGGAACTGAGGTGTCAAATGATACCACCTTCTCTTCTTTCTTCTCCAAGTTTTTATTAGAAATTTTAGCCGTAAAATAGAGAAAATGTAATCCTGCTTACTGTGTCCCTTTAACCTCTTAAGTGACTTTCTGAAGAGGATGCAAATGGAAACTTGAAATAAGACACATGATTCAGTTAAGATGTCTAAGTGGCCACTTTTCATCTTTTAAATAAAACAGGATGGTTGCATATTGCACAGATCGGCTTTTACACTGTAGGGGCATTTTAGCTGACTCATCTGCAGGAATACAAATGCTTACTAAACACAAATTATAACTGTGTAAGTACTCTGCTTTATCAGGTACAGTTCCCTTCCCCAGAAGGTCAGGAGCAGGAAGAACACCATATTCAGCTGATTGTGTTGCAACTGGGCACCCTTGGACTTAATTTCCCAGACACTGCAATCCATTCTATATTCACATCATTTAATGGACATGTAAGTTTACAATACAACGTGTCCTAATTTTTGTACATGGGGGGAAGGGCTACACAACAGCCTGTGCTGGGTTATCAGATGAAAACGGGTCAGTGATTCAATATTTTCTTACAAAGCACTGGGTGAGCAACATTGACTGTCAGTAAAGGTGATAGTAAGTGACAGATTCTTAGGATTGATTAAGGACCAAAAATCCACTGGATCCTCTCTTCAAAGTCTGCCACTGTGGCAAGGGAATATTTAAGTGGTTAGGAAAAAGCATTCAACAGTATAATCAAAATCTGGCAACATCTCTGTGTCACACATTCATATTGGCCAATTTCCAGTTGGCAGAGCAACCCTATAGGGTCTGAAACGAGAGCACAGAGAAGCCTACACTGATGACTGAAAAAGAGGAATGCAAAGATGACACAGAAATACTATCTTCTCCATTCGGGCAGTGCTGGGCATAGCTCAAGTGCTACTGAAGAAAACTCAGCTGCTCTTGTGCTCCTATCTTTTTGCTTCCCTCTGGGCTGAGACTGCTTTTAGAGCAGAACCAGTAACCCCAGTGGTACCTTGCATGTTCGTCATTTTTTATCCAAGCAGATCTGCCTGGATCCAAGATCTGTTGCTACAAGACCAGGCTCCTGGTAATAACTGTTAAGAAAAAGACCTGCCAGACTTTCCACAGAAATGGTGTGTTTAATGTTTAACATTAGGAGAAAGCTGATGGTGTCCCAACAGAAGTATGTTAAACCACAGAAGAGTTTGCAGAATACCTAACCTCAAATGAGGTTTTCACCTGGCAGAAAAGCCCAGGATGGCTTCAGTTCTGTGGCACTCAGGACTACCAGAGTCTGAAGGAGGCACTCATTTCTCTTCAAGAGGAAGGGAAATGAGCTCAGCTCTCGGCACAAAATCTGCCCCACAGTTCACAGCCCTCATGATCTGTTTTACCTCATCACTGGCAATGCAAACAATTATATCTGGCAGGAACCTAAAGGTTACAAAGCCCAAAGGAAGTAATTTGGGCATTTGCACTTTGCCTACCCCGAGGTGTTTACCAAGGCACATCCTAGACTGACTCACTGCTTTTCCTTCCTTTTTTTTTTTTTCTCTAAGAGACTGCTATTGCATAAAACCCACAAAACCATACAGGCAGTTCGAAATAACAGCACATAAAACTCACAGAACTTACTACAGCCCAGGACAATTGCTGTATTTATGTCACGAACACTGCTAAACATAGCACAGGAAGACTTCCTTCTCCCTTCCTCCTCACCCCACGCAGGGCTGACAGCTACATTTGTCAGATTCACAGCCTCACAGTTAAAAAAAGGAGTTAACTTCCAAAATTAAAATCACCTCCTTCAGCAATGTGAGGAGAGTCACTTATACTAGAAAAGATGTAATTTATATTCATCTCTCTCGTTATGTATATGACATTTACTGAACCTGAAAGCAAGTTTTGAAAATAGATCTTTTTAATATATACTGAAAGTGAGAAATTCCTAGAATATTTGCCTTTTTATCTTGTCAGAGGCACCCGAGTTTCTTTAACAATGAAAAGCCTGATCTGTTACTGGAGTTTGACTAACAATACCAAAAAAACCAAAAAAAAAAGTAAAAAAATACAGTGCCAATACTTCAGAATCCTGCAGAAATTGTCTTTTAAAAAACACCCTACCAAAATGGATCAGTTCTAAACTGCAAATTTAAAGCACTCCAAGACTATAGCACCCCCAGTGCTTTTTCTTATAGACCTTATCAGACCATAAAGATGAAAATTGACAGTCTTGTGTGCCTAAATTTAGCTTTTAAAAGCAGATCCAAAATGCTGACTCAGCTTATATATTCCAGCTCTTTATATTCCATTGGGTCAGACTATCAGGCCATAAAACAAGGAAATTCTAATTATGTGAAGAAAAGAAATGGAAGAATAGTCAAAATCATCCTGCTATTGAGCTAACTGCAGGCAACAAGGAGGGCATTAAGTAGACCAGTTCATCAATAATGGAATATGGAGACTTTCAGCACTAAGTAGGTCAGTAGTACATATTTCTGTTTTACCCTTGGATAGTCACTCAGTAGCCTACTCACAGTGAACTCCCACTGCCTTCCTTCTCTTCTTACCAGACAGTCTTCAGTATCACAAAATTCACCAAAGTCTCCCATCCCTGTAGAGAACTCATGATCTGAAAATGTGTGGGGATTGGAGCCGGATATTGAGGATGTCATCCAGGGAGGTTGCATTGAGAGGTGCATTGGAATTGTTTATTCTCTGTCAGCTAGGGGTTTGTAAGGAAACTGCCCGATGTGGCTGCTAACAGGTACAATTCCACATAAATCCAACCCTGACTTCTATATTTAATGGAATGCCTCCCATCAACAGATGTTGCAGAGACTGTCACAAATCCATGGGATTTTTCCAGTGGGTTCTAAATCAGTGTCTAATATGACTAAACCATAAGATTTTGTGATATTTATATGAAGCAATACTGATGGCTGTGTTACTTTTGGTTCTTTGGCTAAGAAAATACCAGAAGAAGAATTGAAATTTGCTATTTTGAAAGTCCCACTTTTCCTTAGAGGCTACAATAAATTATTTTCCATTATTTCACTTAAAGGAAATTTGCTCTTTCTTGCCCTTTTTTAAAAAATTGTTGCCACAGGGATGTAAGTAGAAAATTGCCCAGCCAGCCTACCAGATACTTGCTGAGTCTGTGCCAAAATTATTACAAAGCTGATAGAGAGGAGCTGTCCAGTTCAAAGCCAACATCATCCAGCCCTGCAGGAGGGTAGCACAAGTGGAAATGCTGAAGCAACTGTCTATTCCAAACTGGGGGCAACCATGACATCTAATACTTCCTGTAAGAATTGACTGACTTACAGAAATCTGCACCAGGATCCTTGCTGGCCACAGTAATAACCAGCAGGAAAGCCAAAAGCTGTCTAGAAAGCCAAACAGATTACTAATCCCTGAAAAGATTTAATGGGCAATATTTTTACTACCACCAAACTAAATCAGAAAAACAAAACCAAACAAAGTTATTATTTCTCTAGGAGTACATAGATGGTGACAGCTCAGTGTGGCATACCACATATAGGAAAACTGAGGGATTCAATAACATCATAATTCTAAAAAGCAGGTATTAAGTTAGTCAGTCTGGTAATTTCTGTTAAATAACCCTTCTTATTTCGGTTAGCATGGGCTGTAGCTAATACAGAACACATTAGATATTCTCTATTCATAAGTTTCACCAAGAGTATAATAAAAAAATGTCTATTCCTGTGTCCTAAGGACTAAGAAACATTCCTTATTACTTTTGTTAAATCAAAACATTTATTTGAAAATGCATCTAAAATTAATAAATACTCTAGAACATAAACATTTTAAGTCTAATGTATTTGCCACCCTGGGGTACTTTTCATTTGTTCTCCTCACTCTTCTTAACTGAACAAGTAATTTACGTGAGTAATGAAAATAATCTTATTGTGCAGCTTTTAATCTATTATTCAATAGCTAAAAGGAAAGCAAAAGTCACCCTTTCTATCAATAATTCAGTCTCAGTGCTAATGCAGCCATTCAGCTGTCCCCCTCACAAGGGCCTCATGCATTTTTAATGCATTGGCTCTTTGTTAGGAGGTTGAAGATATGAATTGTGGTTAGAAACACAGTTACCAGGTGAGGGAAGGTCAGCTGAAGAAAATATTCCTATTGCAGGTGAAACAAATTAAACTGGCAGGAGTGTAAAGGAAAACTACACAGTAGGGTCCTCAGTGTCTGACTTAGCTGAAGACCAAAAAGTGAAAGCCCTGCTGCCACGGCTGCCCTGGCTGGTAAAGAACCAGGAGCTCTCAGCAGTGCCAGTGAAGCTGAAAAAATTTCAGCCAGGTTGGTGTGATGGGGTCATACAGGATGTGCCCCACTTCAGCCTCTCCTCAGGTACTGTTTGTTCCCCTAGCTGGATACAAATCCACATGCTGGGACAGGCACTCTCTCCAGAGCACCACAGACAGAGGTCAAGGCTCTGATGAGAGCAGTTAGTTCCCTCAGAGCCTAATTTTTACTGGTTTGGATGGTGCTGTAATTTGGATACCTGCCACTAAACTTCAAACCTGGGCTGCCTGGACCAGATCTCACCATCTAACGAATCCACCTGATCTCTTCAGCTTTACTTCCAGTGAGGCATTTTTAGAGAATTGCTCCTAAAACAGCACAATGGTTTTGAAAGCCCCAGAGGCACAGATGGCATGGTTAGTCTACCTTTCTTTGCAATGTATGAATCAAGCACCTGCCACAAAAGGAACTTAGTTAGCAAGGCTTTTTTGTCTGTTAATAGCTCCCTCTGAGAGTGTAATTTTCTCTGATAGTGTGGTTGTCTTCTTTGGAAAAGATTAGCATGTCAAGAAGCCTCTTCAGGAGGGCTCCACAACCTCTGAGCACAGGCAGGCACTATCTCCTCTCAAGGATGACACAGAAAACTCCTGAACTGACACTAGAAAGATAGATGAACTTTTAGACCTCTTCTATGAAGTGGTGCATGTGACCCTGGCACCAAGAAGCTGCTGGTATCTTTGCATGCCTTCCCATTTGGTCAGACTGAGGGATTCTGGTAGAGATTGAACCCTGCTCACCTGTTTCTGGAGTAAAACATTCCTTCCCCAGTATGAGAGGCTGTCCCAATCAATGTTATTCCTCTGCTAAAGGGTCGACAAGCCAGCTGAAGTTCTGTACTGGAAATGGTTCAATTTTATTTTTACCTCTTTAGGTTTAAACTCTGCGTGACCCAGCATATTTTAGGGCAGAAAAAGTAAATGATTTGCCTCGTTTTATCATGGCTCAAAATGAAGCCAATACATTTTTATGTAACATTTGGCAATTTGTCTCTAGCTCTATTTATTGCTGTCCAGCCTTCTTCAATAAGAGGAAGTGATATTAATTTGTTCCTGAGAGTGGAAGCATTCATTTTACATCTAAAGTTGTTCCAGATGGAAAATAGTGCTTGTTCCCATATGTGTCACATCACTGCTTCATGTAGATTTCCATTCCAATGGAGCTTAGCAAAAACTTATACAGACCTATAAAATGTTTATTTACTACCAAAACACACAATTAGCCTTAGAAATATGCTAAAGAGGTAAAAATGAGCAGTACTTTGTAAGCTCTAGCAACAAGCTGACCACAGAAAACCTTCAGGCAAAAGTCAGTTGCAATTTCAGTTTTGCAGGAGCAAAGAATAAAGATCATGTAACCATTTCTGTTGCTGCCATGACCATATATTCCAGAGCTGGATGTCTGTTTTCCTACCCTTCACCCTCCTTCTCCTCACACGTTAAGTGCTGTATAAATCAGGATCATGTTTTGGGACTGTACTCCAAAGGGCCAGAAATGATGTCTAGAAATGACAGTGCAAAACAAACACCCACAAATAGATACAGACAGATGGAACAGTACAAGGAAAATGAGAGCACCTACTGGCCCTTCAGAAATGGAAGTGTCATCAAGGTTTTCATACGTTTAGACTTCCAAACACAAGAACCCCCATGGAAAAAAACCATTACATTTCTTCATTGGAAGCATAACAAGGAGACAGTGCAGACTCTAATTGCTGACTAATCATAAACAACAGTAAGTATTTAAGTACACTAGGATACATCTGACAGGCAGAGATTGGCCCTCAGAAGCCTTGGAAGGGGTGTCAACCACCAAATCACAGATCTCACAGAGCAAGATAAATGAGGGAAAATACTAAAAGCAACACGTATTTGGGTTTGCATAATCAGACAGAAAAATGCTGATTTCAAATGACAGTGTTCTGAGTAGATATGAACAAGACTGTACTCATCAAGGCCAGAGGAAAGGCAAATTTTGGTACCTTAGAAGTAATATAAACAGAACATGAGATACAGCCTTAGACATATGGATAGAAGGATTTTATGCACAGAATAAAACAGATGCAGACACAGCCTGGATATGAGAACAGACAGAATTTTGAGTCAAAGAGCAGTGCAGTGACTTGCAAGATACTGGGCTGTACCAGCAAAGGAAAAAGAGTTGGCTCAGGAAAATTAATTGCAAACATACGTAGAGCAGTTTGCTACTTTTGGTTGCTGGGAGCTTGTTTGCTGACCCTAACTTTAGCAAGTCAGCAAATACACCATAGATGTGCAATACAAAGATGACATAGGATTCATTGCAATCCAGACTGACTGTGCCCTACAGACACAGCCAACTTGTACTTGGCAATCAATGAGCCAGATGCAATTGGAACACTGCTAGCTGCCTGTAAATGGTCCATTTTTAAAAAAAAACTGAACCATTTGAGAGACTGTATTGCACCATCAACCATTTCAATCAACAGCAGCACAATGCAGCACTGACGAGATTTAAATGACTATCCAATATAAATAATCTGAAAGGCTCACGATAGCTGGGGCAGGGATTATTTACAGATTATTTCATTATAGGCTTCCTATTTGGCTAAGATTTTGCACATGTGAACTTGTCCCATGCTTCAGCCTTAGCTGTGTAGGCAGCTCTTTCAGTGAGAGAGATAAGAAAAGAAAAAAGGTTGAGGAAGGCGCAATGGAGGCATGGAAAATTGATTTTCTGACTGACTGTGACCTTGACGCAGAGGATGAACACGAGCTGTGAAGCAGACAATGAGGACAGGAGCAAGCTGCAGACAGCAAAACAGCAAACTTTGTTTGGAATTAAAGATTACAGACAAGTTCTGACGGCCTGTCCCTGCCCCCATAATCAAGTGCAGTAAACACGTGATGATATTTTAACTTGCAGGGATCATTGGGTATTTATGAAAGCACAACAGAGCTCACCAACTATTTCTCTCAGAGCCAGCATTTTAGAAGGATGTTATTCATGCCACTTGTGATGAAGAAAAAATGAAGATAAATTTCTATACAATCCATCAGTTATTTTATCACATTCTGATAATTTCATTTGTTCATATGCTCATAAAATATTTAATCTAACTTATTTTCTGCTCTGAAATTTTTTATGATGGGTCTGAAGTAATGCAAAGTTTTACAGAAAGAATGTAGTCATGAAGGAAGAGAAAAACACTGGTTTCTCATAAACCACATGTGATGTAGTTAAGAAAAGCAGGGAAGAGTGGCTAGAGTGGTTTAAAATTTGCAGTTTGTCACCGAGTTATGGAGTCAGACACAAACTGTTCAGAACTAGAAAACAACCAAGGACCACATAACTACTACAGGACTGTTTCTCCAGCAAGAAGCAGTTAAAGAGGCTCTGTCTTTATTTTTTTCTGTGCCTTGGCTGTTGTGTAGCTCAGGGAAAGAAGGAGCTAGTAAGTTAAGCTAGGTCCACACTCAGAATGCTTTGTCAGCACAGGATCATGTATTATAATATTATGCAGTATATTATGCTGGCACAGCATTCCAAGACAGATACAGCTTATAACAGCAAAAAAATATTTTTACAGTATAACTTCTTGATTACTTGGGAGTGACACATTCGTTTTTATGCACAAGTGACTTCTGGCAACAAAACTAGTTGTCAGGTCACACCCCAGGTGCTGATCTGTGCATAACTGTGCCATCACAAAATGTGTAGAACAGTCCTGGCCTTTGAGCCATGAGGGAACCTCCACTCTACTTAGAAAACACTGCTTTGGCTTCTTAAGACCTCTGGAGTGGCTTATAAAGGTTGGAAAAGGACAGGCAATATGATGTAGATTTTTTCCCTGTCTAACGCTTATTCTGACACAGACTGAGAATTTGAGTTCCGCAAGCAAACATAACTGCACAGTATTCAGATATATAATATTACAGCACCAAGGTCCTCTGGCCCTTGCACAGAGATCTGCTGAGTTCACAGGCCACCAGCACGGCTGCAGTATTTCTATGTGCGTGGTCAGTCTTCAGCAGTTTTGAAAGCCAACCCAATTCCCAGTAGTAGTGGGAATTTCCTACAAAATGTGTTTTTGAATAGAAATAACAGTACTTATTTTTGTTAGTGTGCAGTAGTGTGCTTCAGGTGCCATTCTGAAATGGCACGTGCCCTGAAACTGAAGTGACTGGAAAATAAAAACCCTCAATTTTTTAAAAAATGAAGCCAATTCATGATTACAGTTTTTTAAAACAATACTTTTTTATGGAAAGGGAGTTTTTCCATATCTCCATGGCAGATTGTTAAAATAGAATATATGCCTGTTCTGTGCATGATGATTATGATCAATTCTGTTCTACTGTAAAATCTTCTAGGTAGTGAGGCATATTTCCTATTTTCCTGGAAGTCTTTTTTATTGTTCCAGTAAAACCAAGATTTCACAAATAATATTTAAACTTTTGAAAAGCAGTATATTTCCCATCTGAAAATAATTCCATCATAAGATTCCCAGCTAACTGTCAATCTACACAATCAGCCAGAGCAATTGGCTCTGCATGATAGCAGAGCTATTAAATAACCTTGGCATCAAGGTTACAGCAGTTCAATGACCAGGCTAGACAAAGAATGCTTCAGGGCATTCCCTCGTGGAAGGAACAGCTCTTGCAAATGGCCTGCCTCATTTCCCATTTGCAATGTCTACTTAAGTTAATCAGCTTTTTTTTT
>WAAE01000640.1:246148-268885 GCA_013400495.1 Nicator chloris
GGGGGGAAAGGGGGGGTGGGGGGGTGGTGGTGGTAGGGCAGAAGTGGGGGGCACTGAAGTCTCTATTCATCTCTTAACTGATATTATTAAGCTTCCAGTTCAGACTTCTTGACTTAGAATCAGCTTCTCATGTTCCTCTTGAAATCAGCAAGCTTTTCTCCAGCTTGGAGAGTCCATATTAGGTTGATCTTCCATCAGATGCATGTTCAACTTCACTCATCCAATCAGTCTCGATTCTCAGGCTGCCATAACAGGCATATCTTTGTCCCAGATGAGCAAAGGAGAAATTTTACAATGCAAGATTCTGCATCCCAAACCCTTAGGGGGACAGTGGGCCTACATTCTAACTTGCTCCTGACATTAATAACTCCCAAGACACTCTTCTCTCTAGCAAAGGCTACATCAAATATTTTTTTAAACAGATTTCCTTAGGCAGCTGAACAATTGATCTTGGAATACATCCCTTCTGGCCTTAAAGGCCCAGTGTTCAAAGTATGTACAAGGAGGCTTATAAATTCAATTGATAAAAATCACACCAGAAAAAAAGAGAAAACCATCAAATGTGTTTGTAGGAGGAAGGAACTGAGAGGTGGAACATCACTGGGTCTATCACACGGTTTTAATTTGCAGGTAGAGTGGAGATGTCGTGGAAATTTCATCATAAAAGGGGACCAGCTTAGGAACTGAGTCATTTGATAATGCCAGTAAGGACTGAGCTGCATAAACTCTAGGGAATCTGCAGATGAAATGACTGTGCTGCTGCCTAGGAAATACTAAAAAGTCAGATTTTCTGTGAGAGAAATGAACTTAGTAGGGATGATGATATTGAAAGTTACAGGCTGCAATTGCCAGATGCACAGTCAGGACACAAAAATTCAACTACCAGACCTATCCATGACTCTGCTGCAGCCCTCTCCTCTTCCCCCTACTGCTGTTTTGCTGTGCCACCTCGTGCTCGCCAGCTGACACTGCTGCATGGAACGAGACACCTGCACACCATTCAAGTCCTTCATGTTGGACTTTCTGAGACCAGAGCAATGTGCACCTGTGCCCGGTGACACAGCTGTAAACAGGACACATAAGCACGGAACGCTGCACTGTCAAAATCTTTTCTGTATTCTTGTGAAGGCCGAGATGCTCTCAGATGTTTTCAGATTTTCAGTGATTACAGGCAGAGTTTTGAGTTCGTTGCAATTCAGATTGTTAGGTAAGATCTGCAAGATGGACATTTCTCACGATTGGTACTGGAGCCATTGCACTGTCGGCTGTCCTTGTCCTCTGGGCTGTCAAGCAGCATGTCCCAAGGGCCCAGAGCAGGGAACCGACACTAGGAAATTCCTTGTCCTTTACCAACTTCGATGCTGACATGTAGTATTACACATGACCACCTCATATTTTTTACTTCCCTCGCTGTAAAATGGATGACATTTATTTCACCAGGGTGACAGAGATTTGGCGTGATTTTTCACAGCAGATGGGTTTTAGAGGTCTGCAAATAACATTGCTTTAACAAACTGGCAGAAACACCTTTCTGACGACAGGGCGCGCACTTGGAGCTTCGCAGAGTACACTCAACAGAAGGAAGCACAGCAATCTAAACAGCTGAAGAAGGCCTTTGCATCTAACAGATTTTCATATCATTTGTCCAGGCATATTTTAAAGCTCTTTGATTTTTTCAGGAGCTGCCGACATTCAGGTTACATGGGGACTCTCAGGTGCCAAACCGCTCGCTTTTGGCAAGCATTCCAAATGACTTTGGCATGGCAAAGAAACTCTTCCTCTAAGCAAAAAATTGTAGAAATTGTACAGCTTGGGAGTCAACCTGATAAACTCCTCACTGCAGTCTACCTGGCCTCATCAATCCTGCCATGGAAAGGCAAATCACAAAATACATCTGTTATGTAAACATGCTTGCTCTCGGACCCAGCAGCCTGAGGCTGCTCCAGCAGAGCCAGCCACGCAGAGGGGACGTGCCCAAGGCCTAGAGCCGGAGCTCAGCCGCGAGGGGTCAGTGCTCCACCAGCAGTGCTTGGGCTCCGCAGGGAAAATCCGCTCAGCGCTGGGAGAGGACACGCTCCGCAGCTCCCGCCGGCGCCGCACAGTGCAACGGGGAAACTGGTTCATCGGTGCTTTCTAACCCGTAGAAAAACAGCCTCCAGTTCAAGGAAAACAAACTGTAGCAAACTTATGAGTATCACAAATTCGTGTGCTGGCCTGCCAAATACTGCTGCAGTATTTGTGTTTGGGATTCTCAAAGGATTAGGCCTCCTCCTTGCTTGGGAAGCGTACCCGGGTCAGCAGAGCAGGCAGGAATGCAGCTATTCCCAGCACTTGCACAAACTGAACAAGAGTACAAACTGCAGTCATTTCTGCTACTGCCTAGGAGCACTGACAAGCTGATTGTATACAGGAGGCCCTAAGCATCAGTTTCTGAGTAAGAATAACCCCCTGAGTATTGAAGGAGTATAAAGATGTCTTATTTTTCCAGTTACATGAAATGTAAAGATAGTAAGGGGACAATAACTGTTTTTTTACTTAAGGAAGCCACCTCTAAGCATGTTTTAAAAGTTTTCTAGTTTCTGGGGTGAATTTCTTATCGGTTGACTTGCCAAGCTCTATTTTACATTCTTTCGAGCTTCCAGTGAGAATTGGGTAGGAGCAGGCTCCCACTGACACAGAGATGGCTTTAGTGACCAAGTCCCCCCTGCACATCAGGCAGGCTGCCCTCCACTGCCTGACCCGTTGCAGTTTTGGTGCCTGCTCCTCACAATGGGCAGAGATTGCAGCTGGCACAGGGGAATCAAGAGTGCAGCAGGAGCCATACTCTGAATTGCATCCATGAGAGCCTGTTAGTCCCAATACACCAGAGAGGTCGGTCTCAGCTGATCTGATAATGTTTTTTAGGAGTCCCTTAGGCAGGTGTTTAACAAGAATCATCTGGGGAGGAGTAGGCATATTCTTTCCTCTACTTCCTCACTCAACCTGGACTTCTTTACATTAGTGCCTTCCAACTCATGAAGAGGGTCACTTAGATGAGCTCAAGAAAAGGACTCTGCCTGCAAGCGGACACAACTAACACCAGAAACAGATTGATCTGTCCAAATGTATTTGCTCTGTTTTAGTGCCACTGCTGCCTGTGACAGCAGCAGAGATGTCACAGGAAAGGAACAGGACAACACCAAAGAAAGGGAAAGAGGAGAGGTCTGGGCTGGGTAGGAGGAGCAATGGGAAAGCTGCAGCTGGTAGGAGAATATTAAAGCAAAACAGAACTGATTGTAGCTTTCCACCTTTGGTTCTTTAAGTGAGTTTCCTCTGCAAAAAGACTGGGAAACCAACACACTGCAACACCAGAAAGAATCACGAAAAACTATAACCACATTTTTAGAAATGTAGAATATAGAAGGCTTTGGGGATTGCTTTTCTCATGAAAATTTATCTCATGAAAATTCAGAAGCCTAATGACAAAACTCCTGCTAAAAAAACACTTGCAGGAAGATGCAGATGGCATATGGTACACACTTGACAAGTTACTCTAGACTAGTTTGTCTAAACAACCAGAAGTTCTTATGTCATAGCTAATCTGACCCTGGTTGCATTCTGGTAGTAGCTAGTTTTTATTTCTACTTTTAGTTATTTACCTTCATTCACTCACCAATATATTTTAAATAAAAACCTGAAACAAATGTGAACATTTAAGATGTTTTTGCTTATATTGCAGGTGCAACACTGAAGAATCCGTTTGTAGATATGGATGCACCCCCAACACAGCATAGCATGACAGTTCCATGACGTTATACCAAGATCAGAATCAACAAGGATTTCTCTCTGGAGATCCCACCAGAAGAGTTGCAGCAGAAAATCATGCCAGTCTGTTGGAATGACAGGCACAGTTAGGAGTTCTGGACAACCACACACCCCTGAAGTCATAGTTGCAGATGGCTGGTAACTAATACTGTTTTTTAAAACAAAACCAAACCCAAGTTCAATAGGATTTGGAAAAAATTCATGCCATTATAAGGTTTAAGAAAAAAATGATAGGATATTTCTGTCATATCATGCCACACAACAATTGAAAATATCACTATATTTTTAAAACACGGGTATGGCAGAATGAGCTTTCATTTGGGAAGCTGTTATGAAGAGGTAAAATTGTTTTCTGTTGTACTAAGTTTTCTTTAATTTTAGAGAAAAGCTTTATATATTTTATGCAACCAAGCCACAAGGTTCTAGACTGCAGATTACACTGGTATGGCAAGATTTACTGCCTAGGAAAAGGTATTTTTTAACAAACAAAAATATCAGGAGGCAGAATATGGTATGCCCCAGAATGTCCAAAGACATGTGTTTATCTTAGCAGAAATTGTGAGTAGAATAATGAGTTATATGTGAAAACCACCATCAAAAAGATAAATTATTTGATTCCACTTTAAATGAGGGAAAACGTTTTTAATATCCATGATAACAGCTGCAGTTAACCTTATATGAAGTCTTCCTTTTCTAATTGAAAAACCGTTCTCAAGGTACCAGACAAGATACACTGTGAACCCAGTTTTCATTTTTTTGTGGCATTCTTGGACTTAGTTTAACAGAACAGTCATTTTCATACCTCAGTTCAAATCTGGTCTTGGCCCTTGTATTTTGAGAATAAATTAAAAATTGACTATGCTTTGTAGATGAAACCTGATGATTAAGTGGTCCCTTGTGGCCTTGGTGTGTTTGCAGAGATCTTAACAACCTCCTCATTAGTATCCTGCCTTGAACAGTATTTAGGGGCAGTATCTTTGCCCTGAGATTTGCTGTCATGGGGAAAAGTGGAAGAAGGGCATGAGGCTGGGAACTGCAGCAAGGGAAAAATACCTTAGATTAGATGCCTGAATTTTGATGTCAAAAGATAATTTCTACCTTTGATCATTAATAATGTAAGGAATATATAACCACAGTATTTAAGAGATGTCTGCATTTTGCAGAATCTGAGTTTTAAAATGCACGATAGAGCAGGACTATGAAGTTATAAAGTGAAATCTAAAAGAAGCTTTCTCAGTATTACTCAACACTTATGAAGAGGACAGCTTTTCTCTCCAACACCGCAAGACTGCCAGCACAAATCAGCCTTGAGAATGCAGTCATTTAACCACAAGTATCTCCTGAAAATAGAGATTATAAGTGTCTAAGACCCTCCTTCCTGGCACACAATGGTATTTCTGAAGACTGCTTTGAAGTTGCCATTTAACCTACAAAAGCCTGAAACACCAAGGAGTTTGTCATACAGGCATTTTTTCCCTAAAATACTGAGTGACACACTAGAATTGAGCTAACCAAATAATAATAAACATAGGGCTTAATATTCCAGCAACAGACAGTCTGTACAAAAACTAGTTGTTCCTCACACAAGTGATCCCTTTCCTTTTGCAATTACCACAGTAGCCTCCCTCACTGCCTTCAGCTCACCAACATCTCTTGCAATGAAGAGCCCAGAACCTCAAGGAAGCAGAGGCAGAACTTCTCATCCTTGTAGCACATTGCACATCTCTTCCCTGGATTTCAGGTTGAGTAACTGACTTCATGGAGGAAAACAAAGGCAACAGAAAGAAAACTTATCTTGCTTCCACACAGCAAAAGAGACAGTATGTCAAAGGAGACTGTTACATCTCCCACCTCACCGGCACAGAGCAACAAATGATTTGTCTAACTTTATTTACCTCCCAAACTGATGCCTTTCTCCTGATGCTGCTGCTCTTCTCCCTCTAAGCCCAGCTCATCTGTAACAGTTAACCAGTCCCTGCCACTGTCTGCAAACCAGAAGGAACAAATGCAGACAAGAAAGATGGGCTTTTACTGCTCTTAGGTCCAGCATTGACATAAATAGCCTGTCCAGGTCCCTCTGGATGGCATTCCTTCCCTCTAGCATGTTGACTGCTCCACGTATCTTGGTGTCACTGGCAAACTTGCTGAGATGCACTTGTTCCCACTGCCCATGTTAAACAAGGCCAGTCCCAAAGCCAACCCTGGAGGAATGTCACTTGTCACTCTGCAATTGTACATTGAGCTGTTGACCACAACACTTTGAGCATAACCATCCAGCTACTTCCTTATCCACTGAGTGGTCCTTCCACTTTCCAGTTAAGAGCCAAGGATGTCATGTGGGACAGAGTCAAATGCTTCGCACAGGTCCATGTAGATGTGAGTTGCTCTCCCCTTGTCCACTAATGCTCTAACACCACCAAATTTGTCAGGCATGGTTTGCCCTCTGTGAAGACATGCTGGCTGTCCCAATCACTTCCAATGTTTTCCGCATGCCTTAGCACAGTTTCCACAACAATCTGTGCCATGACCTTGCTGGGCACAGAGGTGACACTGACTGGTTTTTAGTTCTCCAGGTCTTCCTTTTTTTCCCTTTTTAAGGATGGGGGCTATGTTTCCCCATTTACAGTCATTGTGAACTTCACTGGACTGCTGTGACTTCTCAAATATGATTGATAGTGCCTCAGCCACTTCATCCACTACTTCCCTCAGGACCTGCAAATGAATCTCATCAGATTCCATGGACCTTTGCATCTTCAGGTTACTTGAACATGATCTTCTTCTACAGTGCACAGCTCTTCATTTTCCCAGTCCCTGCCTTTGCCTTCTGTGACTCAGCCAGTGTGGCTGGAGCACTTGTTGGTGAAAACCAAAGGAAAAAAGTGTCTGCATAACTCAGCCTTCTCTGTATCCTGAGTAACCAGATCTAATGTTTCCTTCCAGACAGGGCTCATAATTTCCCTAATCTTTCTTTCATCACCAACATACTTGTGGAAGTTATTCTTAACACCCTTGATGTCCCTGACCAGATTTAATTCTATCAGGCCTTTAGCTTTCCTTACCTAATCCCTTACCTAATCTGCTTGGACAATGATGCTGAGGACAATTTCTGTGTATTCCTACCAGACTACCTGTTCTTGCTTCTATCCTCACTGACTTATTTTTTTGTGTTTGTTCAGGAGGTTCTTGTCCATTCGTGCAGGCTTCTTGATGCATTTCTCCTGAGCTTGGAGGAGATGGTCCTTGAGAATCAACCAGCTTTCTTGGACCCCTCTTCCCTCCAGGGCTTTACCTCATGGTTTTCTACCAAGCAGATCTCTTAAGAGGCCAAAGTCTGTTCTTCTGAAGTCCAGGGTAGTGATCTTGCTGTGTAGCCTCCTCACACTTGCACTCTGACACTCAAAGGTTCTGGGTTCAATCCATGCTGCCAAAAGAATGACTGGATTGCATTACACACCATAGAAAAAATGCTTGTGGATAATCTGTTCTAGTTCTCCCTGTGGAGTTGCATGGCTGCTGATGCAATGCTGGGGAAAGCTCAAAAATCTTTGGGGCTTAATCAATCTCCATTTAAAGATCCAACAGAAAATTTCCCTCCTCGAGATCATATTAAATAAGGTATTTACTAAGATAGGCTGTACATGAATTTAAAGGAGAATCTTTAAATTAAACTTGTTATATTACCCAAGCAACATCTCTTTAACAAATGAAGACATGCTGGTGAAATTAATGTGAAAATTAATGTGAATGTTAAATATTCACTCCATGTAAGTATTCAATTTCTCATGCAGTACATAGCTCTGAGAACAGCTTTCTTCAGCCTGCATTCGGCCTAACATCTTAACTTTTCAACGGATGTAACAAAAAGCTAAGATAAAATACGAAACCTTTTTCAGTTTTTTTATGGGTACAAAACTTCAGAGCAGCTTGTATGAAACTGTTCATCTACTTTCTGTCCTGTTTTTGCAAGAATGGAAGCAGTGACCAACTGGGTCCAGACAAAGATCAGAACAATAATTAAAAGAATAATACCTTTGTGCTGAAGACAACCCTCAAAAAGGAAAAAATGGGTTTCCCCTCTCCCTTCATCTTATGGTTCTTTAAAATGCAAAAAAATTGTTCTGGAAAAATTATTTTTAAAAACTATACTTGTCTCAAGACATCAGTTCTTGACATTCCTTATTCAGTTGAATTTCAGAGGTATTTTTGGGACTTCCAGCACAAAGACCAGGTACCTGAGCACCCTTAATAAACCCATGTTTACTGCTATGAGTGGAGAGAGCACTCACCCCTTTAAATATTGCAGTGAAAATAATCTCATACTGATAAAAATGTCTGAAAAAAATGTAGGAAGAAATACCAGGCCCACATGAATTGTCAGGTAAGTGTTCCTTCCAAAAGCAAAGTATTAAAATGACAGTCAGGTATCCCAGGCAGATATAAGGGATGGGAACTTAGGCACAATTCCCAGAGCAATACTTTGCTTCACTCACAATATTCCATTACTCTAAGTAAGTCGGAGCATTTGGTGGCAGGATATTGGAAATGCTTACATTTCACAAAAAAAGCACAGCACACACAATAAAGTTGCAGGTAAAATGAGGGAACATTTAAGAGAGAACAATGTTATATATTCTGACTTCTACTCAATGAAAAGAATAAAACTCCTGGATCAACAATGCATAGGCATGGTACATAAATATATATAAAATAATAAGTGTGTATATACACACACTTAAAGAAAGGATTTGTGCAAACTTAAGTTCAAGAAGAGGGAAGATATCTGAAGCAGATACCTTTTAAAAACCTGAATAGCAGACTAATAAAATTTCAGTACGAACACGGTTTATTATGTAACTAAGATACATGCATTATATGCTGTGTAACGTATTTTGTTAACTATTTTTCATATAGGTCATATCTAATGTACATATGCTTCGTGTATTATATTTTAGTTACCATATTCTACGTTACATATTAAAGCCACTTGGATTCAATGTTGTTTGGTCTCTAATCAATATTACATTATTGTTTTATATGACATTATTGAATTACAATTTTCCACCTCTACAAATTCTTTATTAGGAAGAAACCCCTCCTACTGCTTATGAATAATTTATTTTCTTGAAATTCCCAGCCTATATCAAAGGCTTATAGAGTCAAATTTCACTACTTCTCTAATTCTCCTCTGTGTAGGACAACCTGCCTTATCAGCCAATCACCACTGGGAGAATCAGAATATCAAGACCAAAATACTGTAATCTGATAGTCTTATATTGAATATTTAAATTGATTCAGTCATAAGCATCTGTCACTCATTTACAGGGACTTTTAAAGTCCTTTTAACGATTTGCTTAATATTAGCATGATTGTAACCCTGCATTAATGCTCCTAAGTAAAAAATTGCAGAAAGGGAAGGAAGGATCCCAGTTTTCCCATGATGGAACACCAATATACTTGAGAGCTGGCCCAATCTGAAATGCAACAGTAATCATACAAATGCAAGAAATTACTAACCCACGTAGTCCTATTGGGGGTCCCTTAGAAGGTGCATCTTGAGCAAGGAGGAAGGTAATGACAGGCATGACAATGAGAATGAAAGGAACATAAGTTAGCTGGTAACACCTTAAGAAGGAGCACCCTCTTTTACACACATGGAACAAAGAAAGGCACGTTACTGTGATTATAGAAATTAGCAAAACATTATGACATACACGCCGGGTGATGCACTAGGGATGTGCCAGATAATAACCCACGGTGCTCTCCGGTACCTTCTGGCTGAGCACTTGGCACAGGCCAAGGGGGGCTGGAGCACTCACCTGACGCTGCAGAACCCTGCTCTGCTGTCCAACATGCTTGACTCCCGCCCGCGGAGCACCCAGCCGATCACACAGAAACAGCTTCAAGCTCTGTCACACAATTCCTGCAAACAAACAGCCCCAACTGTTTCCAGCTGAGCAGCTTGTGCCCCAGGTTCCAGCGTCTATCACGGCACCCCGTAAGCGTGAAGTGCACACCTGAACCTGTGCAGTTTAAACACAGTAACTCGAGATGCTCTGCCAAGCTACAGGGAGCAGGGCTCACGCCTGACCGCTCACTTCCCCGCGGAGATGCTCCTCCAAGGCAGCCCCAGATCCTGGAGCTGCCAATACGTGCCTTGAACCAAACTACCCAGGTCTGTTCCACCACGGGCATTTATCTGCTCGGCACTGTACCCGCCCGCTCCTCACCGCACCTGTGATCCCCGCCCTTCCCTCTCGGTATCTGTGCCCGCCCGCCCCTCATGGCACCTGGGCCCCCTGCGCTCCCCTCACGGTATCTGTGCCCCCTGTCCGTCCCTCATGGCACCTGGGCCCCCTGCCCGCGCCCTCACGGCACCTGGGCCCCCTGCCCGCCCCTCACGGCACCTGGGCCCCCTGTCCGTCCCTCATGGCACCTGTGCCCCCCGCCCGNTGTCCCCCGCCCCCTCAGTGCACCTGTGCCCGCCTCCCCTCACAGCACTCCCCGGTGGGACGCTGCTCATACCCGCCTCACCCCACGAAGCCCCCGAATCCCGACACCCGGGACGGGCTAAGCAGGAGGGGTTGGTGTTCCTGGAGGATGGGGCTGTGAAGGAGCCTGGAGTGCTGACCTTTGCTTCCTCGAGAGCAGTGGGAGTCGTAGCTGCAGCCGGGCAGGGCTGTCTCCCACCTCCCTCAGCGCTGTGGGGAGGCAGCTCCCTGCAGTATCGGGGGAGAGGACTCGGCTCTTCCATTGCTGGAGGATAGGAAGGCTCTGAAGAAGAATCTGGATGGGCTGGATCTGTGGGCCAAGATCAACAGCATGAGGTACTAGTGCCACGCATTCCCACAACAGCCTGCTGCAGCACTACAGGCTGGGGACAGAGTTGCCGGAAAGTGGCCCAGAGGAAACTGGGCCCCCAGTGGGGGGGCTGGTCAGTAGTGGCTGAACATGAGCCCGGGTGTGCCCAGGTGGCCAAGAAGGCCAGTGGCACCCAGCCTGTGTCAGCAATGGTGTGGCCAGCAGGACCAGGGCGGTGATGAGGCCACACCTCATGTGCTGTGTCCCATTCTGGGCCCTCAATTCAGGAAGGACATTGAGATATTGGAATAAGTCCAGAGAGGGGAATGGAGCTGGGAAAGGGGCTGAAGCACAAGTCCTATGAGGAGTGGCTGAGGGAACTGAGGTGGCTGAGGGGGCTTAGGGGGCACCTTATGGCTCTGCACAACTCCCTGACAGGAGGCTGTAGGCAGGTGGGGGCTGGCCCTGCTCTCAGGGAACAAGGGGCAGGATGAGAGGACATGGCAGTAAGCTGTGCTGGAGGTACAGGTTAAACTTTAGGAAGAAATTCTTCACAGAAAGGGTGATTCGACGTTGCAATGGACTTCCCAGAGAGGTTGTGGAGTGACTGATCCTGAAGATGTTTAAGGAAAGACTGGATGTGGCACTCAGTGCCATGGTTGATTTGACAAGGTGGTGTTAGGCTGTAGGTTGGACTTAATGATCTCAGAGGTCTTTTCCAACTTAATTAATACTATGATTCCTAGGACATCACAGGGGAGTGAGTTCACCCCACATCCCCTCTGGAAGGCTGCACAGAAACCTCTCAGGAAGGTGGAGGGGGATTGCTCTGGAATGCCCCATGAGAGCACAGGGCTGGGCTGGGGTAAGGCTCTCGGGTGCCAGCAGCATCTGTGAGAGTGTGTGTTTTCCAGAGGTCCTGGAGATCTGCCAGCAAACTTCGGGGCCCTGCTCTGACTGCAGCACGAGGGCTGTGTGGGGTAGCTCAGGGTGGGAGAGGCTGGGAGACCTGAGGTAAAAGGGCATGAGGCCCTCGGGCAGAGGCCCAGTAGCGTGTGTGAAAATGTGCTCGCTTTCCCTCTCTCTCCTGGCGTGTATAGCAATGATTTCAAAGCTATCTCAGATAGTGAAAGAAACATGTATTTACTGCTACTCGTCCACACCAAATCCCAGGGCACTTGTAATAAGTTTGGAGTAAGGATGAATGCTTGAGCAGGTGGCCAGAGGTCTCCCAAAAAAGAGTAATGCTCGCCCAGGGTGTTTACATCCTGCTATGAACTAGAATAGTCTCTTTCATGCCAAACCACAAGCTGCTGGTTGAAACTTGAGCTGAACTTCCCTGATGGTCAGAGAAGCCTGACTAACTTTCAGCACAGCCAGTTTTCATTTTCACACCTCTCCAAACTTTCTGGGACAAGAACCAAAATGTGTAAGCACAGAGTGAACTCCTATTCCTGGGACATTGCTGACCCAATCTCAAGCAGCATATGTCAAAATATGCTGAAAAAAGATTGTTTTCTCTCAAAAGTTTTCCCAGTTTGGCTTTTTGAGGCTTATGTGGTTTCTGCTGTTCACATAAACTACATTTAGGTAAACATGGTTTAAACTCATAGGGGCTTTCATCTGAGAAAGCCTCACATCTTTCACGGCACCCAGTTTCTTCCCTTAATTGAAAGGCAAATGTTGCTTCAATGCAAAGAAAGGCTGCACATTCCCCAGAGCACTGTGTGGAGATCTCCTCGTCCTGGCTTTTCACCTGCTGATATTGCTGATGTATCTGCATGCACACTGGCTACCAGATTACTTCCAGTGGATTTTTTGAATTCTCCGTGGATTTTGCACAGCCTGAGCTAAGTCTGGAGCTTTGCTGCTCTGGGCACACACACCAGTTAACTAGCACCATCTTGGGTGCTTTTACATGTCACACCTTCAATTCCATGCAGACAGATGTCTGTTCTTTATATCCCAGTGGAGGTTTTACTGGATGGCCATCCAGCAATGATGACTAACTCATGCAAGAAATAGCTCTAAATACTCCTGTGCATTTGTGAATAAGTACAAAGTGTTAAAAAGCTCAGAGTAGTGTGGTGGGAAATAGTCCAGCCAGATGGAAGCCGTCCATCAAATACCACAAGAAGCCCAGTTACTTACAGTGCATCTCTTCCCTGTGCAGATTAGGGAGGCTTTTCTGCCTTCTTAGATGCTGAATAAATGTAAGCACTACAGCAGGGTTGCCAGCAGGTTCAAAATAATCACAAATATCACGTGTCCTCAACTTTTTTGGGGGAATTTCTCAGACAGTTGAAGAATTCTGCTTAGGGCTCCCCTGTAGCTCCTTTTAGGATTTCTGGTAGCCAAAATGCATTTTTTACTCAAAACTCTAGTGCCTTTAGCCCTACAAATAGCAACATCAAAATCTTTCAGCAAAAGGCAGTGAGAAAGGCAGGAAAGACAACAGCTTCCCAGTAGGTTAGCTGCATCCTGTTTCCTTAAGGGATGTAAAGCTTGGGTAATGAAAGGGGAGAGGGGATTCAGGCAAGATTGGAGGATGAGAGGTCCTGGAATTTCAAGAGAGCCATGAGGCAGCTGCAGAAATACTGGAAAGTGTATGGAGGACCAGTGCTGCTCATGATAAAACTGGTGTCTCTAAACAAGAGAGATACTGTCTTAATGCTTCCCTCTGCACAATCAAGCAACTTTTGAGGAGCCAGGGCTCTTGTTTTAAGCAGATTTCTCACCATCACAATTGTGGTAGAAATACAGAACGTTCTGAAATACAGATTCAAGAAACTCCTTTCTGGTGGTGGGAGGGAAATCATTACCCTCCCAGCTTGTGGTCACTGGGCACCTGAGGCTGGTCACTGAGCAGGAAAGGACAATGCTCTAGCACTTAATAAAGAAAGGAAATCCTCATCGGGAATGGACAGGGTTACATTCTGTTTCATGTCCTAAGCTCTCTCCTCCTGGAACGATTGATTTCAGTCTCTCCCTTGTATCTAAACCATAATAATGAAAAAAAAATTCTTCGAGTTGCAAAAAAAAATGCAAACAAGTCAAAAACTCTCCATTGTGCTAATGATAGAATAACTTGCAGTGAGAGGTGGCATGATTTAGAGTTATTTTTTGCAAATATTCTAGACACCATTTATATTAGTGCCAGCTTAAAAGTGTCTGCTACTGTTGTTGCTAGAGCTAGGTCTGATGAAAGGAAAAATCAGTCATGATAGGACTGAAATGGCCTACACCCTGTTTGAAAGTTTTATTTATATAGATTCTAGACAGTTTATAGAAGTTTAAAATGCTGTTTATTGCCATTTCAGTGGGCCATTCAACTGAGCATTGTAGAGCCTGTGACCATCAATTATTCACCTAAAACCTGCTTATATCAGCTACATACCTATGGTAAGTAGTGTAAATATATATAGATCATGTACATATAAACTTAAATGGTAATCTATATGGAATTAGGGATTTACTATAAATCATTCTGAATTGGAGCTTTACCATGATACACAACCCTGAGGTATCTGTTTCAGCTATACAAACCTGCTGGGGGAACACCAGGGCTGAGCAGTCAGCTGGATAAAGTTGAGATTAACTGCATTCCCAGGGCTCTGAGATTTAATTAAGTAAAATTGATGGAGCCTGTGGAGGTGGAAGTGTAATGTCAGTGTTGTGTTCTCTTCCCCACTTCAGAAATATACCATTGTAGAGTCTGGCAGGCAAAGTGTAAAGTTTAAACGATTCACTCATTGTGGGATGACTTCTTAAGCTAGATGATCAGGTACACTGACATCTTAGTACTGTTATCCATTTGTTCTTCATAACTGAAACAGCTTCTCAACTGCTTTAAGTCATGTTCCCCTGCATCTGAAAAATCTGTTGCCTCACATTTCAATTCATTAGCTTTTAGCAGCTTGCCCTTCAAAAATCCCATTCTTCTGAAATTTCTTCACTTCCTCTCTACAGCCTCCAGTTATTAACATGGAATTGTGACCATTTCAATGTCAAACATGTTTGATCTCTTAAATACCTCAGACTGTAGCTACTGAATGCTACAGTAATACTGAAGGTTGTTAACAGGCCAGGGATAAGTCAGGATGGCTACAAAAACACTGGCTTCAAGATTTTAAAAGTTACTTTCTGAGCTCCTTTTGCAGGAAGTCTTCTTACAATATGCTTAGAAATGCATGGGACAATGAGGTAGAGGTGAGGATAATAGAAATAAAACCTGTGCGGTGCTCTGGGGTTTTGTTAGGCTTTTTTGTTTGACTGGTTGAGTGTTTCTGTTTTGGTTGGTTTATTCAGGTTTTTGTTGTGGGCTTTTTTTTTGGATGGGGAGGTTTGTTTGTTTTTTTGAGGGGGCCGAGTTGGTTGTTTTAAAATCTTGAGATGAGGAAGTATAGTCCTATCTGGAACTCTTGTAAGCACCTGTTCTTCAGGCTGAGCAGAACTGAATAGGGAACAGAGTATTGGCTGCCAAGAGCTTATGTGCACTCCTCTGGAGTGTAATATGCTTCTCCTATGAATCTTTTTTAACTCAAAATAGCAAAACAAAAAAGCTGGACCCATTCTTCTATACTACACTTCGTACTGATGAAGCTGGGGGAGCTGCTCAGTAATTGTATCTGGCAAGAAAAGATGTTTCCGAATGTGAATGAAGTCCAACACAAAACAAAAATTTGACTTGTGAATACAGGCTGTGAAGGGAAAATTACTTATCCCAGTGTGGTGCTAAAATTAATTCTTCATAAGTGCAAAAAATTCTCATCAAGTTATAACAAAAAGTTGCTATTTGGAGTACTTGTTTTATCTTAAGGTTTTGAAACCATTTGAGATACTGAATGTTATGAAAACAAGCAAACCTAGTATCTGGACACTGCATGCAGATTGCTTTTTAACTCCCCTTAAGGATTCCAGATCACGGACCCTTAAGACTTGGTCCGAGTCTATGTGATTTATTGTCCTAGATTTGCTGAGATCTGCTGTCATGGCTTCTGCTTGAGATAGAAATGCTGGGAATGAAGGTGCATGCTGACTATCTGAAGGATGTAGTAAGTGAATCTTTATTTAACTATCATTTCATTTGTAGTCCCAGGGTTGGAAAATAGCTTAGGCAGACTCGTCTTTGTTGGTTCATACCTCTATTCACATCATAAATGCCAAGGATTAGAGAAGAAATACTAAGGTTGAAAATATCTCATGCAGAAACTTCTTAGTGGTCAGAATCAAAGAATTGGGAGGCAACGGAAAAATGAAAATTATATGACTGTGTTAATGTGTGGCAATGTCATGTCCTTCTGGGAACAGACTAAGAGAAAATCCCTTAGTAATTTGCCTTCACCCTTGTAATTTTCTCAGCTGACAGTGTTCTACAGGTTTATAAGATACCTCAGTCATCTGCTTCTTGACATTTCTTTGGTTTGCCTTCTCCTTTCCTATCATTTTCTATGTAAAGTGTTCTTTAACTGTGTTTAAAATTGGCAGCAACAATGAGAGGCTTTTGGCATGGCCACAGTTGCTTCCAAACAATGGTAGTAATCTTCTCACCCCTAGGGACGGGAGAGCAGGCAAGAGCTGTGGAACTTTCCTCCCCATGAGCTACTCTGCTTTCTTGCTCAGGGGTGAACAGTGCAGGCTTGTCCCTGTGCAGGGGAGGCTGCCACACCCTGCCTGCTGACATCTGGGTCCATGAGTGGTACCCTAATCACCTGCAGGTGGGAAGATGGAGGGACTGCTGCTGAGGATTGCTCAGAAATTGTCTTATGTCAGAGTGAGCACTGTGTGGGAATTGCAGGCTCATGTTGTTGACAGCGGAGGGATGTGGCCAGGAGGAGTGAGCACTGGGATTCTGTCCAACTCCTCTGCAGTTGTTAGAGCCAGCTTGCCTTCAACACCTATACTCAGGATCGCCTGCAGGAAGAGAAATGATGTTCCACTTTATGTGGAACTGTCTCAGGAAGGTTTGCCTGTCCAATTCTTTGTATTTTCTTCTTCTCAAATTTGTGTGAATGTGAAAAGAGAGGGAAACAGTGGCAGCTATAGCCATCAGATGAACCAGGTGAGCCAGACATGAGTATATCAGACAAAAGAAATGTGTATGATTTCTGCATTTCATTTGCTGTTTCTTGTGGGCAGGTTGTATATGGATGTGTAGCAATTTTGTTTTTACCTTTTGTTTTCTGAAACACCCATTCTAATAGTAAAATATATGACTCAGGAATCCCTGTTAAAGTCACTGAGATTAGGTCAAGGTAATGTTTTATATGATTAAATATTGTAAAATTGGATGGTGAGCATTTACTGAATAACTGCCATGGGAGGCTTGAAGGTGGTCCAGGATGATGGAATCTTTGGGTATTAGATCCTCCATATGTTAAAAAGGGCACTGTTTCAAGATACTCGAAACTCTTGATTAATTCTTCAGCAAACCACACAGATGTCTTCCTTTACTCGTCTCTGTGGCTGGAAAAATAATTTGTAGAAAGTGTAAGTTTCTGCATGCAGTTACCAGTCAAGTTAATCCTATTCATTAAAATAATGCCTTTCAGTTGTTGCTGCTGTTGAATTTTGATAACTGAAACAATTAAACCTAAATATTTAGGTTTTTTCTAACTGTCACTAGAGTAGGCTAAAGATCTTTGAAATTTTTCCTAATGTCCAAGTTTGAGCTGTTACAAGGATGAGCTGCTTAACATTTAACGAATAATTACTTAGTTAATCTCTTGCATATTTCCTTCATGTTTTGGCCTATGGAAGGCCTGTTCATTATTTCAGAATGCCTTGGCTCCAGTCCATCTGCAAGACCTCATTTTTTCTTTTGAAATTTGTAGTCTTCACAAGCTTGGCATCTGTGATATCACAAACAATGAATTACTGTGGCTGGAAGTCTCTGGAATTAAAAACCCTCCTCCATAAGAACATAAATTTTTTACAGTATTGGGATTTGTTCTGAGGAAACACACTTGACAAAAAAAAAGTTTTCAAAGATAACAGAGTTTTCATCGTTTTTTTCCTCCTCCAAATGAACTGAAGTCCTGATGCTGAGGACTTGCTCTTTAAATAAATGGGATCTTTCTCTTCTCTCTTGGCAACAGCACGAGTATTCTTGTACTGTATGACAAGGCTAGCTGGTGCTATATTTGTCTTGTAGCTGTACACACATTTGCAAGAGGTTGTTTAATAAGAGAAAGGCAAAAAGCCAATACAGTTTCAAGAAAGTTTATTCTACCACAGTCTGAACTTTCTGTGTTGGCTTAAAGACAAGGCTACATACTTGTGAAGGATCAGGGAATATCATTACTGATATGAAATGAAAACTTTCCTGAGTTGCCTCTAGAAAGATCAGGGCTTTGTGGAGAAGGAGGGGGGCCTGGGGGTGTGACACGACAGACGTTTTTAAAATGGAGTTCAATAGATGTTTGGGTGCATCAGCAGAAGAGGAGAAAGGAAGGCAAGAGGCTCAGGGGGAAGATATTAAGAATGCTGGCAGTAGTGCTGTCCATGAAGAGCTGCATTTGGGACAAATGTACCTTACCTGTTTGCCTGAACACCATATGAAAGTGAAGTTCACTCAGACAGCGTACCTGACATGCTGGCTGTTGTTGAAACTCTGCAAGGTAAGAAATTTTAGTACAAGTCTGTGATATTTTTAGTTGACTTCCTATGTGCTTAAAATACAAATTGATCAAAATCTCTGCTGAAGCATTTGAGAATTCATTACTATGTACCATGCAGTTTCCTTCATGGTTTATTAGTAGCAGGAGCTTTGTAAATATTGACATTGTACCCAGAAACAGCTGATCCAACAAGGGAAAACTTGTAGGGGCTACTCATGGAGTACTACACAAAACAATACATTAGTAATTAGTAGATTTGTTTCTAGGTGCAATTTCTTGTCATGTTCTTTGCTAATTTACATTAATCTCTTGTGTTGGATGAGCACTGGAATGTATTTTAACTCTGAAAATGTGAACCTTATAAAAGTAAAGAATTGGGTAGGGATTTGGAATATTTTTGTCAAATATAATGGAGTTTTTGAGGTTGTGGTGGGACTTATTTTAAATTTGATCTGGCCACATCTAATGAAAATATTTTTGCTTAATGTATTACTGGATAGGGAAGCAAGAAGAAAATGGACCAGGTATAAATGCTATAGTTCATTCCATTTCATTCCTTGCAGACAGCTACTGTAATGTTCAGCTCCAAGCAAAGAAACATTGAATTCTACATAAGTAATACAACTTAAGGTTTTAGGTTTAATCAGAAAAGCACTGAGACATTTGAGCTTCAAACACTGCTGGTTACAATGGTGTAACAAGGCTGTATCATTAAATTGAGAATGTGTAATAGATCTTTGTTTCTCTGTTTCTGCATTCAAATCTTACTGTGGTAGGCATTTAGTTAATGGGCAGACCACCATACAGATCAAAACAAATATCAAGGCAATATTTACTGGCTGTATTTTTTCTTCAGAAGCCTATGACAGAGGAGATCCATGATGATGATGATGGGGTGGAGACCACAGGAGTGGGACCAGCTGGTGCCTCAGCAGCAGCAAGCCCTCTTCTCTGTGCATGGCAGCTTTGGGGCAGTAGCTGCATCATGTTTTTTGACAGCATAGCTGTGCAAAAATATAACATTAGAATGTAAACTGAACACTACTAACAGTGTTATGTGTTGGATTGCTAGTGAGCTTTGTTTCCACACATATTCCATATTTGTAGTGTCTTTGCTCTTGTCTGTATGTAGTATTTATCCTGTGGTGCCAATTGCTTGCATTAGGGGGCAGATAGAGACCCTTCCATAGGACTATTTCTGGTATTTTTTCTGCAGGGATATTTTGTGAGGCTGACTAAAAAGGGGTAGGAATCCACACATCTATGGGGGTGGACTAAACAGCCCTAGAGCAGATGCCAGAGCCATCTGGTGAGGCAGAGTCCTGGTCAACACACACTTCCTGATGGTTTTGAGGAGGGTGATCCAGGGTGGGGAAGGTTGCACCTTGTCTGGTTGCTGATTGGTTCTCTTGTGGTTTGAACTATTTGCAACCATTGACTTTTTAGGTTTTAAGAGACATACTTGTATTACAGAAAGAGGCAGAATCACATTTGTGGCTACAAATCTAGTAGTTGGTCTAGCTGTGTGCAACGACTTCAGTTCCCCGGACTCACTGCCTGTGCATAGATTTTTTCTGGATTAATTGTGAACTGTGCCCAAAATGCTGAGTGGTCTGCACACAATGGTTTTGCACAATATGTGTGAGTTAACCATAGGATAAATGGTTGTTCCATTTCTTTGGGGATAGTTGCTTAGATGACAGGAGAAGAGATAAGCTAGTCTGTGATTTTATGTGCTTGCATATGACCTTACATGTGCAGAGTGCATTTAAGTTTTTCGAGTTGGGAAGGAACAATTCATATTACTATAAAGTAGAGTGAGGAGAGGTAGTACAGCTTCTGTTAAAATCACAAATTTCATCAGAAAGCTTTCTGAGAACCTTACAATGCCCCGGCTAAGCCAAGAGGATAACTAAACCTCTAATTTATTAATGCTTCTTTCTTGCTGAGCTTTCTTAAAGACCGTTCAGATTTGAGACTTTCTTATTTCCTGACACTCTTCCATGACTTAAATCTCTTCCAAGTCCTAATTCATTCAAAAAGTGCTAATTTTTTTCTCCTTCCCCCTCACAAGAACAAAAGCAGCACAGTGTTGCTTTTTCTCAGGTTCTGCAACTTGGCAGAACCCAGCAATCCTGCTGTAGTGGGAGGGGAGGGAAGGCCAGCAGCATTGAAATGGTGCTGCTGTGTTACAGAGGCACCCTTTGTAACAGCTTGTGTATATCCCCTATACATCCAAACGTTTCCAGTTCTTGGCTACAGACAGGGCCCCAGGTGCTCATGACTTGGAAAATATCAGTGACTCCCTATAACTCTTATCAATGCTTCCCCAGAAAGAGTTACATGTCCTTTGTGTCAGGGGAGCTCACCCTTCTGTAAATTAACACGGACAGAATGAGGAGAGACTGTGTTTAGCAGGTGAGAAACCAATCCGAGTGTGCTGTCCTGCAGTTTGACATGAAGTTTAGTTACAAAGTAATCAAATTCCACCAATGTGTCATGGGAACACGTGCAATAAGCCTGTCAGAGTTCAAGAAGCATCTTTGTAGGCTGACACCTGGGAAATTTCCCACTCATGTTTCCCTGAGGGAGGTTTCCATTTTCAGGGGTCGCCATGACTTGTGGGGAGGAGGGAAGAGACTTAAAATCTTTCTTTAATTCGGATTTAACATAAATTTAGTTGAATTGATTCTGTTTCAATAATTAACAATACTTCAGTAATATTCTGTACCTCTGAATAGCAAAACCAGCTGGTGATTTGATACGTGGTTACACGTGGCCAGAATAGAATAAGACACCTGTAGATGTATCAATTTCTAGGAGTGTCCAGCACTTCTTAGAAGAGCTTAAAAATAATTAGCCAGACAGCTGATCAAAGGTGTTTGGAAAAGCAAAAGGTTTTAATAACAACAGAAAATAACAAACAATACAGAGATAAAAGAAAAAGCCGAGCATGGTGGAAGGACAACCCTTTGCACCAGCTCCAACACCTCTAAAAGCCCGTAGCTTCTTTGTGCACCTTCATAAATACTTCATGTTTGAGGAGGGACAACTTGGCCTGCTGCCGATAGAAGCACCTACAGGCTTTGAGAAATATTTCCAAAGGCCAACCAGTGCTCCTGTGCTGGCATTGGGCTAACCACTGAGAGAAACATGGAAAGTTCTGGTGCTTCTTCCTAAAAGTCAGGGGTGTCACTGAAAGCCCTTTTCCTTATCTGGAAACATTTGTTTGGGTGTGGAAATGCACTGCTACAGTGATTTCCTTGTTATTTACTATACCTTAAGCATTTTCTGTCAGCTCACCTGCTATTTTTTTAACAGTCTAAAATCTATACAACAGTAAAAATAATGGTGAGACAGATCTGTAATTTAATTTCTTGTCTTATCTCTATTTTTGAGTACTGGGTTCTACAGAGCTTCCAACTACTCTTGCTATGAACTTCTACATGCCATGTAAACCTATGAGAATGGATCCCAAGTGAAAAATTAAGCCACTGTCCTATGGTTTAGGACGCAGGGACTTAATTCTTAGCTATTCAATCAATGTATCACTCTGTGTTCATAATCTTGCAGTCTTTGGCTCAGCTCATGGCCTGTAAAGGAGATAAGAAATTTGTTTGATTTTATTTCTTATTTTATTTTGATTTTTCTGCTGATTATAAACATTGTAGGGCTGGACTATCTTCCTGTAATTATGGGCAATGGTAAGGTCAGCCTGTGCAACAGTATGGGATGAATCCCTTCCAAGGGGAAAGAGGAAATCTGGTTTTCCTATAATATGAATGAATTTTCTAGCCATTAGCCTGTAATCACAAAGAAGTGTAGGGGCGCTACCTGCCTTCTTTTGCCACCCCCTTTGAGGAGGAAAAGGATGCAGGGATGCAATTTTTTAGCCCTTTCTTAGTTGCTGACTTCTAAAAGATCTTCAGAGAAAGTGTGGCCACTTCTGGAGGTGGTGCTTGTGTTTACCATACCAAGAGGTTGGAAGCTCTAAAACATAGGTGGTTTCTTCAGGAGAGGGTTTTCTCTGCATTCCAAAGGACAGCTCCCAAAAAAATGGTCCAGTGAAGGGGGAGAAGACTATCAGACATATCTTCTTGTAACAATTTTATAGTGGTTAGATGCAGTTGTTACCTGCCAAACATGCTGCTACTCTGGTTTTAACACTCCCCATGTACTCTCTGAGAACATTTAACTACTGTAAGTTTTAAACATCTGAACATTGGGTCTGGAAAACCAAATTTGAGGTTCCTATGTCTTTTTGAGTTATTTTTCAACATGAATTATTATGGTTCATATATGGTTCATGATATGGTTCAGGAAGACTTTGACAGAGGAAGGAGCTGGACCTTGATATACAGAATGTGGGACATGGGTTTAACCAGTGGGCAGGTCACAGCTGGACCAAAAATTCTGTGAGGGGACCTGGCTGGCTCCCTTCACAGCTGTTTGCTAGCTACCTTAAGAGTTTGTTGGAAATTACAAGGTGGGTTGGTTGTTTTTTGGGGTGTTTTTT
>WAAE01000642.1:0-10474 GCA_013400495.1 Nicator chloris
AGCAGCTGTGCTGGGACCACCAGCTTATTTTGCCCAAATGGAGCAAATGTCTGTGAACACTTCAGAACTCAGCTTCATTTAGTATCCTACAGCTGGTCCCCTCAGCAGTCCTTCCCCCTCTCATGGAAGGTAAATAGAACAGATACTTCATGTGCTCTGTATAAAAATAAATGTATTTCTAAAGCCTGCTTGGCAGCAGGTCATGGGTTTGGAGTTTATCTCCTTAATAACCTGTTCACCCTCCAGCTGAATCAGGTCCCCACAGCATAACTTTTCAGATCTTCCAGGTATATTAACCCTGGCCTGTCTTTACTGTCTGAAAAGCAGGCAAGTTATGAAACTAACAGTACATTGGGTATGTGGAAAAATCATTATTTCCTCGGGGTCTTTATTTAGTACCTTCATCATCACTTCCTGTATGAGCAGTGCAGCGGCAGCTGAGCACAGGGTAGGGGTTCACACCAGGGGTACAACAGTGCTACATCAACCCCAAACCAGGGAAAACACCAAACTACAACTGAAACCCAGAGAACTGAACCTCTGTGCTTCTTTTCACATTGCTGTGCTTAAAATGCGAGTGATGCATGCAGATGTTTTAGCTTGGAAGTCACTTGAACACAAGTTTCTGTGGTTGTACCTTTATACCAGAATGTGGCATCTCCAAGGTGACAGCCTGGTCAAATGTCTCTTGTTTAGCCACAGGAGAATCACATGCCCCGAGGACATGCACTGATCCAAACTCCATGTCAGCTTGACTTGACACTGAGGCCACAGAAAGGGATTTAGAAAGCAGAGCAAAAGTATGGACAGGCTGGAACTATTCCCCCTCCCAGGCATGTGCAGAGGATTGTTCTGCTGGAGAGAAGCAGGTGAAAACAATGAGCACAGGCAGCTGGGGAGAGAGGTAAATGCAGAATGTGCCCATCCTTAAATAGCCTTGAGGACCCTCAATAAGAGATGAAGAAAAATATAGCTATACTTCCAGAAACTAATCTTGCTCTAAGCAAGGGATCCCTGTCCCACCAGCCCTGGCAGGGTGTTCTCTAAATGTAGCTCCCTGATGGATTTGGCTACAGCTGGAGGGCAGAAGGCCAGGCCAGTGGCCTTCTCAGATATCAGGGTATTTGGCACAAAGACACACTGGAATACAACCCTAACATTTACCTGACCACAGAGGTGCCAGTTCACCACTTGTCCCCTGAAAGCATCTTCTACTTTGCAAAAACAGCCCTTGGGCAGCCACACCTTCCATCCTTCAGGGATCTCAAACACTTGGGCCCCAGGGGCATCCACGCACCTCAAGTGGCACCAACACCAAGCAGTCACAGGGCTGACTGAGGGTCAGGGCCACATCTGCACCCTGCAGCATGGCCTGCTTTGGGATGGAAAGGGCACAGACCTAAGAAGTGCCACCCCACAAAAGCTGCTGCACCCACACCACCCCTGCCTCCCACTGGGCTCCTACAATCACCCTTGGCTGGTTCATCCCAGTTCAGCCAAAAACCCAAAACAGCATCACAGTGGTTTGCACAATAAATGGAACCAAAGCATTCAGGGAAGGGAGCTGAAGCACAGCTGATAAGCAAAGCACTTAACACGGGCTATGTGTTAATGTCTCTGGGGAATATGTTTAAATGTGATAAACCACCAAGGAAGAACTTGAAGTGTAGTCTCTAAACACATCCAGAGAAGCTGTGCTTATACTTTACAGATTATTCTGCCACTTAAGAAAGAAGATGAGGTTGGAGTTGTTAACCCTCTGCCCTACACAGAGTTGCATACGGAAGAAAAAGAGCAGTTGCTTTTTTACTCTCCACGACTTTTATTTTTTCTCAGCAGATTGAGTACACAGCCCCACACTGCCAGGCACTGGCTACACCTGCCTGTTTCAGATCGGTCCTGGCAGCCGTGATCTGTCACCTGAGTTACTATTCTCAGCATTCCTCTGTGCAGTGTCGCATGGTTTGCTATAAATACCTGGCAAACCCTTAAAAGAAGGGCCCTGTTAATCCCAAATGCAAAGTGACACTCAGGACTGCATTGGCACAATGCCCTGGGCAACAAACATTTGCAAAGCCCAATAAAAGAAAGAAAAGAAATCTCTTGTAGGTCATTTTTGCTAGGAGGGCTCAAAATACCAGAGCTGTGCTCTCCCATTGCCAGGCTGGGGCACGCGTGAGTCTCATACTCTATAACTCAAAAATTAATCTGTTGATAAAATGAAAGCTTCTTTATTTAGAGCAAGAACAGCTCCAAGTTCCTCAAGCAGTTGCCAAAAACATTCCCTACGGTCCTATTGCCACCATGTCTGAGCACATCCCAGTCATTACTCAATCTTCACAGTTCCCGAGGGAAGCAGGGACACATTATTTATTAAAAATCAATGGCCTAGTCCCGCAAACACTTTCCCCAGGGATTGCCTTGGCACTCATTGCAGAGCTCAGGGAAGGCTAACAAGGCACCACTGCCTCAAGTAAGGCTGACTTTAAGCAACAAAGTCCAAATCTTCCAAAACTAAACAAATCCTGTTCAGTAACTAACTCTGCGGATGCATTAAGTTTTGTCCTTTGAGACTCCCCTATTATGTTCCCAGCTAAGCACTGGTCTGCCCCACCTCAGCAGCTGGATGCCCTTCTCACACTCAGGTGCTCCCAGGTGCCAAAATGGGATTTTCTGCTGCTCTGGAGGAAAGCCCCAGCCTGAGCAGGCACTGTGATACCCCCACAGCTGCCCTGGGGTTCCCAGCGGCCTGCAGGATCAGACACCATGCCGTGACTGTTCAGCAGCACCACCCCAACCTCAGCATCTGCTCAGAACACCCTGCAGCATTTTATATCACAGCACAGCATCAAGTCTGTGAGTTCTTGCCCTGGGGGACACCCCCTGAGGAAGGTGAGAAAGAAAAAAATATGTAGCTGGGAGTATAATGGAGGGATGCTACAGCCTTGGCCAGTTTTGTGGGCTGAAGTTAAACATCTGCTTACATCAAATGATACCACAGAAGTCAGATTTTACCCACAGTGGCGCCCTGCATAACACGCATGTGCATCCTACAAGCAAATCCTGAGCAGTTACACGCTGTGCAAGCAGCCTCACGTGTGTGCCTTGTCCTGGGAAGCTGAGCAGAAAGCTGAGCACCAAACTGTGCCTTTTCTCCCCAGTTTTGAGGAGGCTCTCTGTTCCCAAGTCTGATGAGCACCCCTGGTGTGCGGCAGCTCAGTTTGATGGCCACGGGAGCTGTGCCCCAAACTGACACCCTCTCCCCAGGCACACCCACCCTCGGGGCTGTGTCTCACCAAGAGATGCAATGGCACTGGCACTGTACTGTGGTGTAGGGCTGTAAATATGCCCTGGATATGCACAAAAAGCTTCTAAGAGTGAGATAGGCTTCCAAAAATCCCAAGGAGCTTCTGATTGTCTTCAGCTGCTGGGCTAGAGGGATGAGTCAGGATGGGAAGACACCACAGAGCTGCGTGCCATGGAGAAAAGTAAAATATGATCTCAAGATTCCTGTTGCTGTTAACAGAAAAATTAACATTTTCCTGTGACTGGTAAGGGTCAGCCCATTTGAACTAAAAGACAGAGAAGAGGGACTAACCACAAATTTCCCACCAAAGCAATCGTCTGGGTTTACACACTGGTCTCCCCTCTGCTTTGGGTTTCTCTGCTCACTGCCATAAACCTGCAGCAAGGAAGAGCATGGTCCCTCATTTTCACCAAGTCGCTCAAATAACAGCTGAGCCCAGCCTTCCCACAGCAGCAGATACAAAAACATTTACCGTCCAATGCATCTGACAAAATAAACAGGGCCACCACCGCCACTCTGCTCCAGCACCAGTCTCCCACACTGGTTATCAGCCCACTCGCCATTAGGAGTTACAGCTGCAGATTGCTGAAGTTTAAGTCTGCATTCTAAATTATTTCTCTGGCACAGGAGCCTTTTAGCAAAACCTTCCTCCCCGTTTACCAGGTGTACTCCCGCAACACCTGGCAGCACATCCACTTTACCTGTGTGCCTGTGGAAAGCCATGGTCAGCAGCCCAAAGTCACCAGCAGCCCCTCAGGTAACGGAGTTCACAGTCTCTAGGCTGATAAGGAGCTGACCCATTTGATAACATACATTTAAAGGGAGGCTATTAATATGGACAGGACTCCTACCAGATGTCCACTCCCCTCCCCAGGGATCACAACCTTAATCCCCCTTGGAAATTCTTACCATTTTAGGTGATCTGAGGGAGAAGAATAGGATCCTGAGACCTCTAGGTCTCTGCAGGCAACAGTCAAATACCTGCCCAGCTACTCAGCACCCAAATTAGTCCCAAAGGCAGAATGAACTCATGAACTTGACCCCATGCTGGTACTATTTGGCCTTGGCTTTAGAGTAAGATTGTGTCTCGTAACAGTCCTGAGCTAAATTACAGACCCAACATTAATGCTGCTCTGCCATGGCTAAAGGGAAGAGGTAGATCATAGCCCTGTGGGGGCCAGAGGGGCTGCAGCCCCACCAGCCAGCAAGGGGTTGTCTTCTGACCCAGAAAGGATGTGGCTGTACCCCAGGGGACTCAGCTGACAGCCCACAGAAGTACCAGCACATACATTCATGGGTGGGTTGGATTTGCTGTCAACATGGAGGTCATGCTGAAGTTTCAGTGCCAGTAAAACTGCCATTCCTGGTCCTTCCCCAGCTTTTTCCTTAAGGAAGCTCACAGAATTAACTGCTCAAAGGGAGCAAATCCCTGAAGACCAGCACTTAGAAAGATGGGTGTCATGATATGGGGCTTCTCTAGCATCTAGCGTGGCTTTAGAGGCACTGGCTCATGCCCTGTCCTCTTGACTCAGGTGTCCACAAAGCTCTCACAGGAAGATCCCAGCTCCATGGCTCCGGCTGACCTGTTTCCACCCAAGTCACAGCAGGAGGAGAGGGAGCTCTGGCTCAGGGTCACTCCTGTGGGGACCCCCAGGCTGCAGCAGCTCCGCAGCCCTACACTCACTCTGGGTTATGCAACTGCTGCCGGCAACACTCAGGGCTGGGGGCCAGGGACACCCAGCTGCTAATCCTGCCTCCCCACTGATGCATTGCACAGCCGTGGGAAAGTCACTGAACCTCCCTGACAGCCACTGGGAAGAGCCAATGTTTATCATTCCTTCCAAGGAGCCCATTGTGGTGGTGTCTGGCCTCTGAAGAGCAGCCCTGCTACAGCCAGGAACATGTCTGCTTCCTGCTTGCAGAGGTCCCAAGAGCTCCTCAGCCACACACACGTGCACAGTCTCCAGCCTCAGCACTGGGCTTGGTGAGCCCCTGAGCCTTCACACCCATCTTGGCCCCCCAGGCAACACGTGGGCAAGCTCAGCATCTCACCAGCATCCTGACATCTCCAAGTTTCCAACATGGCCTGGAAAAGGCCACTCTTGACAGCATGCCATTCCAAAAGAGCACAGCATGGATCCACTGGTGCAGCAGATTGAGGCTGGGAAATGTGCTAAAATATGAATTCACCGAAACATTTTGGCAAGGAAAACCCCAATGTTATTCTGCCCCAGCTCATCTATAAACTCCAGCAAATTGTTTGCATAATTGAGATGGCAACAGGAACCCTAACAACTGGTATTTTCCTGTTCTAATCTTGCTGTGCACGGTGTAATATTTACGGACCCGAGTTCATTTTTGGCAACGCACGTAGAGTTTGCACCATTAACCATTCTCATTCCTTTCTAGTCCCCTGCACAAAGCTCTGGCACCCTCCCACCCAGCCGTCATTTCCTACTTTCCCCAGAATGCCCAGGGGTTTCCATCAGAAGCCTTTGCTCCCATCCAGGGTGGTGGAGCACTGTCTCTGTGTGGTGCCAGTGGCTGCCACGCCCCGACCGGAGGTGGCTGCAACCAGCAGCAGTTTGGCAGCTGCACAGGGGTGTGGAGAACAGGGATGGGCACTTGGATGTCACAACATTTCATGTGCACACACACAGACACACACGTGTGTTCACAGCACCACAACAGGCTTGGGCTGGAGGAGAGAGGAGAGGGAGAAAGCTTGGCCAAGAAACAGGAGGAAGACGCAGACCTGCGGATGCCTATGGAGCTCCCTGGCACAGCTCACTCTGCAAAGCCCCTGCTGATCCCCCAGAGCAGATTTTAATGAAAAGGCCATTTTGTTTGAACCTCTGGTCTCCTGGTCCAGCAGCAGCAATAGAACAACCTTACTGCTGCCCTTGGTTTCCTCTCTGGTTGTAGCCAGATAACTCTGGACAATTCCCCTTTCCTTCCCAAGTCCTTCCTCTTCCACACAAGCCTAGGTGGTTAAACACAGCGGTGGTGCAGGTGTAGCACTAGTGCCCAGGAGAGACATCAATGCCCCGTGGAACGTGCAAAGGAGCAGACACCTCCAGGAAAGAGAGGGTGCCCCAGAATGGACCTGTGCCAGCTCTGCTTGAGTCCTTGTTTGTCCACCAGGCACCCACAGGTCCCAGAGGGAAGAGTGCTACAAATACACCAGTGAGTGCACAGCAGGGCATAGCAGGCTTGGGATGTCATGTTTTTAACATTAAACCTGTCCTGTAGGTTTTCCAGGGAGCTGCCCTGGACACACTGATCCCACCCAACGGGTCCGACTGCAGAGCAGCATGGCTGGGGCATAGTGTCATCCGCTCGGATAAACAAATGATTCACCTTGTGATTTCCAGAGTATTTTCTTGCCCTAAGAATCCTGCCAGAAAAGGTCTGGGTCTCTCAGCTTGCTCACACATCCTGCTGTCATTCAACAGGCAGAAACTCCTAAAGAGAGCTGTTCTAACCCAGCATTGATGAGCTATTAGTCACCATGATCAAAGAAAGCAGCAGTAAATACCACCAGCAGAGCACCTGTGCACCTCCTAAAGTAATGCTGTGCCTCCTGCTTCCATACATGCTGCTAGCAATGCACAGTGCACCTGCACAGAAGAGCACCCTGCCATTCACCAGGCTCCCCATAAAATGAGTCTCACATTGCTCCCTACCCTTCCTGTCCTGAGGGCAGATAATTTTTTTTTATATATTTTATTTTATATGTCTCGGGTTGCACGTATATGTTTTCCCACAGCAGAACACTCCTGTCCAACAGATCTCAGCTATAAACTTCTTTGGCTCTTCTGAGGGAGAAATAAAACAATTTTTTTTTAAGTTTCTTTGTTGGTTTTAGTATAAAGACAAAGTTTACAGGAAGACTACCAATAAGAGAGCTGAGTTTGAGAGGAGAGAGAACACAGGTACAGCTCTCTCCAAGGAAAAGATCTTTGCAGCTGTAGCTGGTCCATCAGACAGACATAAGAGGCAGCAGTCCCCAATGCCACAGAAATGCTGGACAAGTTTGGCACAAGGATTGGCACTGGGGACTGACCCAGCTCTCCAAGCACTCAGTGTCCAGCATGCTTCCTGTTCCCAGTGCTGGCAGCAGGCACTGCAGAACAGTGTTTGCAGATCATCTGGAGAGGATTGCCAGGGGATGATGGCCTCTGGTCCCCCAGCCAGAGATCCTGCATGACACAATCACACCTGAACCAGAATGGGAATTTTCCACCTCATCCTTTCAAAACTGGACAGTTTCTCTTTGAAGTATGCCAAAAATGCTCTAGAAGTCTCAAATCCAGCTCTGCGTATGAGGATGTGCCTCGGCACCCCTGAAGCATCCCACAGGCGCTCACAGGAGCACAAGGCAGACACAACCAGGATGCACCCACATCCAGAGCAAAACCAGCAGGGATGTCACTGCATTGACAGGGGAATGAACACCCCAGGCATCAGGTGAGCCCCTGGTGTTCTCAGGGAAGCAGGTCAGAGGGACAGCAGAGAAGGAAAGCATCAGGACGTGGCAAAGGCACAATTCTTCCATGCTGAGCTCCAGCTCACGGCTGGGTCACAGCGGTCGGCTGAGCCTTTCAGTGCCAGGGGAAGATTTTTGGATCAGCTGTGAAGGCATGGGTGGAGGAACTGGGAAAAGATTTATAAGGAAGGGACACAGGGTAGGCAACATTCAGGAGCCCAGATAGAGTGTGAGTAGAAACAAAAGGCGGAAAAGAAGACAGGATAAGGAGAGGGGAAAAAAAGGGATAACGGTGTAATAATAGGAAGGAATGGTCAAGAGATAACAGAGCTGGAAATAAAGGCACCTGAAAAAAAGCAAAACCAGGAAGAGATATAAACCAAGTCTTTCCCCATCTGTCTCCATCCACAGGCTGGACTGTTTCCAGGACTATTCCCATGGCAGCTCCAAATTTATTTCCCCCCTGCCATCTGCTCTGTGGCTCCCCTCCACACACGCTCTCGACTGGCACTTCTTCTCATCACCTGTTGCTGACATGGCAGACCTCTCACTGCTGCTGAGAGCCAAGTGACACTGAGGCCTGGGGGGAGTGTCTGCACATAAATCAGGAGCTGCTTTGTAGTCTCAAAGCTTTGTTCAGCTCCTGTTCCCCATCCTGGCTATGGCAGTGTGGTGGGATGGGGGCATCAAACAGTCCCATGGCAGCCCCAGGCTCCAGAGAAGACTGGGGAGAGGAGAGGCTGCAGCAGGTGCTAGGCAGAGCTGGTTTTGAATCAACTTCAAAATAAAGTCAATTTCCTCCTATCCCTGCTCCTCTTTCTTGCATTACAGATAAGATGCCAAGGCTGCATCTCCCAGCACAAAGGATGTTGAGTGCCTGCTGTAGTCCCAACAGTTAGATTTAGACCTTCAGTGCAAACTCAAAAATGGACAGCCCCAAAAGGCTGAAGATTATTTTAAAAGCTCTTAGGAAGACAGGTGTCTTAGTCTTTAAATGCACTTGCTTAAACATGATCCGTGTTTCTCTTCCCAGCTCTGTCTCCCATGTCCTTCTGCTGTGAGTGTGCAGGCAGTGGACTGGGAGGCTCAGCAGGCTACCCACAGCCCCCTTCATGAACTGCAAGATGAAGACCACAGGTCTGAACGTGCCCATGAAGGTCACATCAAGCTTCAACCCTAAGGGGAGACAAAGACTTCCTCTACTCCTCTTGGGAGACGGGCCCACATGTGCTGCCAAGACTGGTCTGTTTCAGAAGCCTCACGAGAGCACCAGGCCCATAATTGGGCTAAAAATCTTCCAAAACTGCATTTACCTCTTCCCCCCCAGCAACCCTACAACTGGGTCATGCACAGACCCACCCAGCAGTGCTGTGATGACTCTCAGTCCCTTCTGCCAGGTGATGTGTCCTGGGAGGAACCATGGGGGCAACCAGCTGCACCACAACTCAGTTATTCCCCAGCTTATTACCCCACAGCTTCACACTTGGGGCAGTGGAGCTCCATAGGGCCATCTTGGCCAACTTTAGGTCTTTCTTTGCTCAAGTTAATTGCACTCGTGTGCAGGGGGAGCCAAACGTGAGGCAAATATTTGCCAGTCACAGCTTTCCCCTCATGGCTTAGCCCTGGCTTCAGAGCTGAGAAAAGTAACTCAAGTCCCTGTCAAATACACACCACAGTGATCCAGCCAGGCATCACGGCAGTCTTTCCCAGGACAGATGACGTATGAGGAACAGGCACAGCAATATAATCCTGCCATACCCACACAATAAATGTTCATGTCAGGGCTTCACCAAGTAGTGAGTGAGCCATCACTGAAATAATATTTCACAGTGTCCATCAGGCTCCCTGCACTTCTAATAGCTCCCAACTCCTTCTCTTGGGCACAGCAGCTGGCTGAGCAATGCTCTGCCTCAGTGAGGTTAAACAGTTCACTGTGGAGCTCATGGAAGGAAGTTCAGCTACTAGTTTGCTTCACTGCTTGAAAGGTGGGTCATTCCTTGGAAACCTACCCACCAGCAGTCAGAAATCAGCAGCCACCCAGACATCAGCTACAACACACACTCTCCAGCATCCCCTGACACCCTCCTGTGTTCATTCAACAGGACCTGGCAGCAAGGAAGACTCACAAGGTGGGTGCTGCAGGCTCTGCCCAAGCTCTTCCTCCAAAGCCTGGGAAAGCTTTCCATGTGATGTTTTCTAGCAAAATACTGCGTTGCCAGGCAGCTGCTGGGCAGGTGATTCTGCAGACCTCCATCCTCTGCCCTCAGAGAACAGCAGCCAAGCCAAATCCCCAGACCAGCAGTGCTCTGTGGCACCAAGGAGCCTTGGTATTTCCCCAAAATACCTTACAGATCTTGACTTTCAGAGGAGGAGAAAAAAGGGCTGTTTGTGCACGGACTGTGATTCTGGCAAATCATTCTCCAGAAATTCAGCAAGTGAGAGACACTGAGGATAGAAAACTTCAGCTCAGGTGGTCAGAGAAGGGCAAAGCAAAAGCCCTCAGAAAAGGGCTGCCTGGCTAAGGGTGAAGACAGGCCACCTCTTTGATGAGGACGTGCCCTTCCAAGCATTGGCATGCCAGTTGGGAAGATTCCCTGGCATCCATCGCACCATCAAAGCACTGCCCAAACTTGGCACCGGCCACAGGGCCACACTCTCAGCACTGATTTAGAGCTGAC